>JAQJVL010003896.1:0-53098 GCA_035578905.1 Stictocephala bisonia
ATTGGTTTACCGAAAGACCAGCTAGTATTTTACCATGCACTAGCAAAAGAGAGAGTGGAAAATTCGAGAGCTAGTTTATTAAAAAATGAGTTAAAAGGAGGAATTTAACTCACCAATCTGTCTACAGCTATAGAGACCACGTGGTTCAGTGTTTGAGGCTGAAAGTCCACATCAGTCACAGCAGCTTCACCAAGCTATAGATTAGCCTGAAACTAAAGTCATAAAAAGAGTCACTTGTGCTGACTGTCAAGCGGATGTCCAAGTCTTTTGAGCGCGGAAGCTGTGAGTAACCGTTGACATGTACCGCACAAGGAAATTCTAGTTGCACAGAATTTAGAGGGGTTTTAAATAATAAAAATTAAATTTATAGTTTTAAACAAGTAGAAATTCATAAGTGAGACAAATTAATATGTTGAGAATGTTAGAAGAGGAGACCCATAAAAACCACAAAGTGTGGTGGGTTCGAATATGAGAACATTGTGTCCATTGAGACTGAGAGATGACGACTGACTGCTTCCACGCTTTCAACAGTGAGGGGAGCAGTGTCTGTATTTGTACACCCATGGTGTTGCGGGGTATGATCACCTGATGTCATACACTCATATTGTATGAGGAGTTTATATTTACAGCTCCAACTTTGTAATTCTCTCTCTGGTTGTGACTTGCAAAACTAGTATTTTATAACAATTAAACATGGACTAACTAAATTATAATAATTAACATAAAAACAACTGAAATACTAAGCATAATGAGTTTGAATTAAACAGTAAAAAGGAAATGTTAAGGAATATTTCCAGAAGTAGTTGAGGTTGCTCGTAAAAAGTATCATTTTACTCATGGAGAACTTTTTCCATTAATAATTATTTCCTTATAAGTATATAAAATGCACGGATTAAACATTTGTGATTTGCCTCTTTATTTTTGTGTTTCTTATTTGCAATCTACCGTCTGATAGTGACTTCAAGCATGAATATTGTAGTTGTAATTCTGTTTCAGGTGGATTGCAGCACAGTAGACAAACTACCAAATGTTACCTTTAATATCAATGGTGAACTGTTTGTTCTCACTCCTAGCGATTACATTTTAGAGGTACGAGAGTTGTTAAATTAATTTTAGTTAATTTTTATATTTATATCTATAAGATTTTTTTAGATATCTTATCTATAAGAATTTATCTATAAGAGCTGTGTCTCTCTTATTTCGTCATATTATAAAAGATAAAACAAAAGTTGTTTACTGACTATATAAATAGATACAGTTTGCCAACATGACACAGTGTAGATTATATGTAAATTAAATTTATTTCATGGTTCAATTTTTTTAATATGTGTATGTAAGGTGTTAGGATTTTCTCCTTCATTTTGAGAACTAAAATTTTGTCTGTGGCTTTAGGAATTTATAATCCTTTTTCTAAACCCTTTTATATATGATATGTGAAGGCGATTTTTGTCAACGCAACTCCTCCTTTATATTTTAACCAATCGAAATGGTTTAGGTGTCAACAAATTTGCCTCTGTTCGATGTTGTGCAAAAAGGTCTTACTTCTTCGAATTTTTCACCCTGAAGGGCACAGGAAGCCCTCAAAGTTTGTTTTGCGGCCATAAGAATAACATGAAGAGAGATTTATATGAATTGAAAAGTAACAGCTGTTCAAATGTAAATAATGATTTACAAAAAGTTTTAACACCTTTTGAAATGTAAACAATCGGTTTGTAGTATTGATGAGGTTAGATCTTTCGTAATGTTAAATCAGGAAAGGTTGTTGGCATGGTAATTTAATGCAGTTATTTTATGTATCTAATTAATCTTTACCTGTTAAACAAAAACAAATGAAATAAACATGTTTGAAATAGGCTAAGTAATGTCATTGGGTGTTTATGATAATAAATAGGTAGCAATGGAAGTAATGTGAGTGAGATGCTGTCAATAAATTTAATACTGGGATTTCACGTTATACAGTTAACCTACTATTATATGTAGTCGAAAGTCACTGGCCGAGACCGATTGTCGAGGTGTAATGAGCACAGCGAGTTGTTCAAACACTCAAAGAAATTTTGACAACATTTAATCATACAAAACCCAGGCAAATACTTTTAAATGTCTGAAATTTGTATATAGATGTTAAATAAAAGCACTAAAGACAAGAACAAAGAATGAAAAATCAAAGACTATTTATAAATGAATCAAAAGTATACGTCTATAAAATATGTAGTTTAGGGTGCGCGGTCCATTATTCTGTTATTTATAATAGCTACCGGTTTTTCCAGTCCGAAACATGGTAGCTTCATTGGTGGTGGATAATGAAGTGGCTCTAAAGAGCAAGGGTATCATCCTCTCCCCTTAAACGGAAATTGGAACTAACAAAATTACAAGTTTTACAGGGGGGGGGGGATTGAAGCCTTGCATTAAGCGCCTACAAACCATGCAGTCCTGTTACATTGTTTTTCCTGTAAATAGCTAAAATATATCTCTACTATATCCTTCCATTGGTAGACACACAGAGTAAACTTCAGACTTCAAACTTATGCTTCAAAAAAATTAATTTTCAATTTCATTTGCTAATTTGCCTCAAACATCACTGTGTCTGTGATTCCTGACAACGTTTTGTTGTTTACAGAAGCCCGGCCAATACATGGTAAGGCCAATGGTGTTGACATTTCCTTATGAGTGTTTTATTACTTTTTGTTCTGTTTTACCCTTTTTGTGTGTGTGTGTGGGAACTTTCAAATGACTTACAAAAGGAATTTTTTTAAATGTAAGTCTGCTTTTCTGTCCTAAACAAAACTTAATAAATGATTGTATTAGTTATTAGATATCGTTCATTGGCACGAGAGTAATCGCCAACTGAATTTGTTTAACAATTCAGTATAAACACTTATGCAGCAATTCAAAAACATAGTTACTAATGGTGAATTAAAAAAAACAAAAAAAAAACACAAAAAAAACAGAACTAGGAGAATTTCTTTAGACTGATCTAACTCAGAAAAAAAATTATGAGAACTAGAACTATAAATTCCACAGCGAATGGGCAGTTAACTTAACAAAGAAATTAATATGCCATTTTTGGCATTGTTGACGGTAAGATGAATAAAATATCTTGATGTCAAACAATGTTACGTTACTGTACAGTTTGTCTGAGACACAGATGAAATGAAAATAGTCTTTTTTAACATGGCAAAGTTAGGACTATTTAGTCCTCTCTTCCACTTAACCAATTAACAACAAAGATCTTATAAACAGAAATGTACATGAATATAATATAACAGAAATCTTACATGAATATAACTTGGGATAATTAAAAATATTAAATTACACCAAAGTCATGCTCCAAACGTTCATAGTTCCTGAGAAACAGAAACTTACAAAATTGCAAGTGGTAAGTGCTTAGTCCGACAAAAAATTCAACATCTGTCCCTACTTATTTAACGATCATTTCAATATATTTGATTAAAAATCATCAAAGTAAATCTTTTTACTAGTTCAAATAAGGTGAGCTTTTATTTATATATACTGTATAGCTGGATTGTGATCACTCACTCACTGACTGACATAAATCCAGCACTTCCCGGCATCCTACCCGAAGAGCTTTAATTCATGTGTATACTTCTAATGGGAAAAATCACAAAAAAGCTAGGTTTATGATTAACTTGAGAAAAAGCTTGAGTAAAATGTTCAAACCTAACAGTTCTATATATGTAGCATACGTGTACCTTATATATGAGTTTCTGCTTAAAAACCAAAAAATTTGGGTGTATAGGGGCCTCAAAAACTGAATTTTTAAAAATGTAAATATTTTAATACTGATGTTATCTACTCAAGTGGGGTATCAATTTTAAGCTATTTTTCTCTTGAATCTAAATATACCATCAGATTTTAAAAAGGGCGAATGATAAGGGGTTTATGCCCCCAAAACAAACAAAACATTTCCGAAAACAAAAAAGGGTAATACTAAAATAAAAACCTAAAAAACTAAAATAAAACCTATCAAACTATAGGTATTTATCTCCTAAATCTCATAATACAATAATATTTTGGACGAGACAACGTTTAAGGGCTCTGCCCAAAATAAAAAAAAAAAAAAAAATGCTCCAAGAAACCCAAATTTGGGATTGTTAAACTAATACACCCAAGTGGGATAAAAATTTAAAGGTATTCTTCTTTTAGTTACTAATATACCATCAGATTTTAGAGAAGACTATATTCATGGGTTCCACTACCCCAAAAACCTAAACCCATGGTCATAATGTTTAAGAAACCTAGCGAGGCCATAATATGTCGATCTTCCTCACGAGGCGTAGTGCCCATATCCACAAATGGGACTGTAGTGGAGAGGCCCCAGGCTGAACTATTGAACCCCACGAGACCGTAGGCCAGGTTCTACAAAAGGGCCTGTAGCAGAGTGTCTTGGTGAGGCCGTAGGCCAAACTACTCCCCACGAGGCCGTAGGCCAAGTTTCACAAAAGGGCCTGTAGCAGAACATATTTGCGAGGCCATAGACCAAACTCCCCCACGATGTCGTAGGCCGAGTTCCACATAGGGGCTAAAGGTAGAGTTACCAAGCAGGTCGAGCTTCCCTCATGAACAAGTGACGGGGTTGGCATGTGTAACATGCAGGGGTGTCCTCTAGTTTAATATATAATCATTTGTTATTTGAAACAAGTTTGATGATAAACAGCAAATTATAAACATGGAAGCTGCAATACGAAATAATGTCCAATCTTTAGCTCAATGTGTCATTGACACTCATCATTATTATATACAGAAAAATAAATTCAAATTGATTTAAATGGAGTAACTTAACTTATTATTAGTTTCCTAATTAATTAATATTACTTACCTAATAATATTTCTTCCAAACAAGAAAACTATATATTTTTATTGTTAAATAATAGTACTTAATTTGTTTTAGATGAGAAGGTTCTTCGTTTTCAAATTTTGTGTGACTGGCTTTATGGAAGTTGACCTTGGAGATTCAATTTATATTCTTGGGAATGTGTTTATGCGGCGAGTTTACACCCAGTTCAACATTAAAAATGAAAAAATTGGTTTTGCCCATGCTGTTTAATAATGGAGATCCAACAGGCCAATGAGCTTATTGCCTTAGCTCATACACTAAGATATTTTTATATACCTACTTTACAAAATACAATAAAAATATTATCAAAATAGAAAACTGAATTGGAGTTATATTTGTTACTGTAATACTGTCAGTGAAAAATTACTGTTATGATGATAGTTATAATAAAAAATGTTAACTTGTTGACTTCTTGACCTTATCAATGAAATGCCAGCTGTACTCTCATTATTTGTTTTAGATTACTAAATCTGGAGCTATTAACTAATTGTACACATAAAGATATAGGATGAATAAGTATTATATTTGTTTAATGAAATGATCTTTTTACTTAAATAAATTTAATAGTTAGCTAACCGCACACGGTTATAGCTACTACCAGTACTTTGTCTGTAAAGCTTTCTTGTTATTTTGTTAGTTACACTGAAATTTAATACAGGTAAATGTTTATGTCAGTTACGTGTTCCCTTAGAACAACCCAAACACGTGTTCCTACGGCACATTCTCAGAATTGGAGGTGTCTGTCCAGCCAACTGACCAATTGGGAATGGCAACAAACTCCCTGCCTTGGTCAGGCTGCTCAAAAGCCTATTTATATAAATCAAGTATGATTGCAAATATGTCAATTTATACAGTTATGATATTTAACTAAAAATAAAAAAAATAATTTTTATCATCAAAATACAATTTGTGTTAGTTTTAAATGTAATATCATATATCTACATTATAGTATGGAAATTCCTGAATAAAGTAAAAAGGCTTATTAAGTGACCAGTTAAAAACTTTGATATTAAATGTATTTTCAGGTTCATTTAATATAAATGGAAAATAACATATGTCAAATCAAAAACTCTTTATTTACAATATCATCAACATTTGAAATGGTGTCATAATATAATTGACAGCATAAAGTATAACTCGCGAGGTGCATTTGGCTTGCACGTGAGGGGAATTATACTAGGAGTGGAGGGGAGGGCAGTCCTAGTCCTACCACTGTTATAGCCCTCCTCCATGTGACTGATCTCTTAGCTACCGACGTTACTGTGTTGCTAGACAAGCGGCACTTGCAATAGATTCTCTGTGTAGGATAGAATTTATTTTCACCTCCTTTGTTGTTTGTTTACATTTATTATACCGGCCAATCAGAAATGTTGTTTATATTTTTAATTTGAATTAAAATCTCTTAATGCTAAAATAAAACAAAATATTATGTCGTCTTTGCAAAGTCTGCTCTGGAAATAGGCTCATTAGTTTGCTTATTAATAAAATTATGATAATATCTAATAATCTATTAACAAATAAATAAAAAAATTTAAACGTGTAATTTATTAATCAATTAGCAATAATTGTCACAATTATTTATTATTTATCTATTAACAATAACAGGGTTACTTCAGGTAGTAAACAAACAATTAAATTTCATATGATTTTATTTTCTATTTTTATTTACCAAATGGTGCACACCGACTCGGCGGCTCTCCCCACTCCAATTAGTCTACTGTGTATCGCCTTGCCAAGTGCCTCGGTAAACCTCGTGAGTTATATGTGTCTCTTGCTTCACAATATAATTATTGATGTCTTAATTGCACTTCATGGTAAAGTATTCTTCTAGTGTATAGTACGGTGTTCCACCAGCCATTTCTGGAGTTTCCTCTTGAAGTCTTGAGTATCTTAGTTCTTCAGATTTTCAGGCAGAGCGTTGTACAGTTTGCAACCCATATATGTCGGTTTTCTGCTTTATTGTGTAGTGTGAAGAGGTGAAAGTATTGTTGAAAATTTTTTTTTTTTTTTTTTAATTTAGACACAGCCTGAAACTGTTATTTAACAATGTAGTGTATATTATTTGAATTTGTTATTAATATTATTATAATCTCGGAGAGATTTTCTTTTTAGAAGGAAAATGCAGCAATAGCAGGAACTATAGTATATGATGGAGCCCCAAATCAGGCTTGCCTTTGGGGTCCTATTTATTTCCTCTTTATATATTTGCTATGGAAATATTGATTTATGTAAAATTATTTATTTGTTATTGTGAAACAGGTTAAATGTAATGAAAATCTTTATTATTGTAATCTATGTAGAAACTTTTTTGGAGGAAATAAACATTATTATTATTATTTTTTTTTGGCTCGTCTTGCATTGTATTGATGGTAGTTTTCTCCACGGGGGATATCCTGTTAGTAGGTGTAGGTAACACTACCTTCAGGACTCCTAGTGATTGAAAAGCTTGTTTACAACTTTCTTGTTGTTTAAGATCAGCCAGGGTTCTAAGTGACTTCTTTTGTAAAATCAGAATTCGGTTGAGATTTTGTTTAGTGGTTCCACCCCATAAGGCCAAGCTATACCTGATGTGGTATTCCATGAGATCAAAGTAGGCTGTTTTTGCAATCTCCAAACCTCCCATCCACTTTATTCTGCGGACTTCACATATTCCTGATCCCAGCTTTTTGCTCAAGTTGTTGATTTGGGAAGTCCAAGAGAAGTTGGCATCTATGGTAACTCCGAGTAGTTTTGTTTCCTCTTTTACCAGTAAACCAGGGATTTTCGGTAATGAGGCTTGTCTTCTGCTGAAGTTTATGAAGGTTGTTGTTTTTTCTGGATTTATAGCAAGATCATTTTGGAGGCAGTATTGAAGAGTTTTAACTGTTGTTGAGATATTTCTGAGTTAAACTCTTGTGTGGAGATTGCATTGAGGTGAAGTGTGGTGTCATCTGCAAACATTACTGTTTCTACTTGGAGTTTGTTTATGTAGGTTGAGAAGTCATTTGTAAACAATGTGAGGAGGAAAGGGCCCAATACTGAGCCTTGTGGTACACCTCTAGTTGTTGGTTGAAACTTAGATGTGTTGGCTCCACTGTTGACAGTTTGTATTTGTACAACTTGCTGGCATCCTTTAAGGTAAATTGCGGCCCAATTTAGTGATTTGCCTTTGATGCCTAGATATGACAGCTTAGTAAGAATAAGATCGTGTACCAAGCAATCAAAGGCTTTACTATAGTATACCATAACTGCTGATACTAGCTTACTGTTATTCAATTGATCTGTAATGGACTCACCAAGCTGATAAGAGCTGTAGTTGCTGATCTGCCTTTCAAAAACCCATGCTGTTGTTTGGTTAAAAGTTCATGTTTTTGTAGATTAGTTGGGGTAAAGTTTGTGGTTTCAACTGTTTGTACAGTTACAGAATTTCCTATAAAGGTTGTGACACATTTAAAATACTATAAACAGTTAAATACTTTTACTTTGATACAACTGAGAATAAATCAGATATCTTCATTATTAAATATCGTCAACCCTTCCTCCCCTCCAGGCTGGACATCCCCGGCCTCTTGCAAATGTCTCTGTTCCTAGAAACAACAGTTAATTGATCCTTCCGGAACCAATGTGCCAAAGTAACGATATACTGTGGAAATATGACACCGTTTATGTTCTGTAATAGCAATTAACATTGGCTTAGGATAAGTGCTAGTGAAGTCATTTGAAGTGGGACAAGTCACTTGAATTTGAAATCAACTTAAAAGTTGATGCTGACTTTTCAATAAAATATGAGTCATATTTTGACAACAGACAGCAACCTTCTGTAATTTTACATGAATGGACTAAGCAAAATTATAATTTTTTTGTGCAAAAATGTTTTCAATCTCCAAAGATTGATGTGCAATTCTTTGTCTAGTATAGTGATTCTAGATGAATAGTACAATTATCATCACTATAAAATAATAATTTGACTGCATAATTTTTATAGGAGAATGGGAGAGTTAGATTGAACAGGCATCTGTAATCTTCTGTACGCTGAAAATTAGCTTCTTGCAGTGCCGGATTTAGGATACTTCCCACCCTAGGCCAAATTAACCCGAGCGGCCCCCGTCCCTTAGATAGAACTTCCTAGGAGTTATTGTGAGCAAGCCACTTTTTTATTATTACATATGGTTAACCTCTCACTGGACGGCTGGTGATTGAGAACCGCTTCACTGTTCACGCTGCTGGACAAATATGCTTGATTTACGCCGTGGCGCAGCCTCACTTAGATTTTTTGTTTTCTACAAGCCTAATAATTCAGGGTGTGTGAACAATATTTAAAAAATTTTATGTTATTTTTTAGCTTGCTATCGTTCTAGTAATGTCGAAGATAATAAAAATGTATTTTGTTATTATCTAAAAGAAAATTTTAGTAGCAGGGAAAGATACCTTAGTGTAATATTGTTGTAATATTATTATTTCTATAAAATCCGGAGTCTCAGTTCTGTTAGGGACTGGACAGTTATTTCTTTTCTTTTCCACACTCGAATACTATATAGTCATTAAAATAAAAATTCAAATTAAAATTACCTTATTTCAATCTTACTTTGAAGCAAGTGAGTAATCAGATATTTTAAAGATAGATACCAAAACCCCAATTAAAAAACGTAATGGATGCTAGCAGTTATATTGTATGTTTTAACTTCACGATTATGGAATTAAAGAATAAAGCACATTTCAAATTAATACATAACGTTTATTTTAATTTTACTTTTTAAAAATGGTACAACGTATAAAGCAAAACATAAATGATTAGAAATGCTACTGATGTTAAAATTAATAACATAATTTCGGGGCAAAGTACAGACGACTACAAAAGACTCTAAAAACCAGAGTTGAAAAGACACAATAAGTAAAAACATAATAAAATGAACTGTAATCTTTTATTTTAATTTATTCATTTATTCGTAAGACGTCGATCGTCAAGATATGGGCAATATGAATTGCGAATGATTGTGATGAGTGTAAATGAGCGAATCTAGTCATTGTTACAAACTAAGGCCGACTATTCCTTAGAAAGTGTCGTTAATAGCCCAATGGCAAATGAACAGCCCGTGGTTATCAGATAATCCCTTTCAAAATTTATTATAACTCTGATTGGGATCGAACTGAGAACTTTCAGTTTATGAAGCTAATCTCATTTAATCAACTACGCTACCATCACCGGTAGGCTATAGTACTTAAAAAGAAAAAAATATTAAGAATATAACAAATAAACTTCTGGATTGTTCAATTCTCATATTATTATCTTATACTGAAAAATTTCATGTTCTTAATTTGGATTAGTGATTAACAACGAAACTCACTCCTCTCCATACTCATAATAAATCTCATCTCTAAACACCAAAATTTCTAGCTTTTTTGGCTCCAAACTCTTTAATCAAATCATTAAAGTAAGGCTTGAAAAAGTTCAACATTTGCATCAAAATTAGCTAATGTCAGAAGTTGAGTTCCTCAAATAGTTCTTCTTGATTCTTTTCAACACGCTGAATGATCTTTCTCCAGATGCTTTAGATGTCATCATACATAGAAGAATGTACAAAGCTGTGTTCATATCTGGAAATAATGTTATCAACTGTTTTTCACAAATCAATTGCAGATAGAAGTAGATTCCTCAAATGATTGGTAATTTTGTTATAGTAAGGTTATCTTTCATCATCAAATATACCTTCAACAAAGCCTTTGAACTGTACAAGCTCTTCCCCAAAGTCACCATATATGTCGGTTCACCATACTTTATAGCCAAAATAGAAGCTTTTCTCTTGATTTCTTAATTGGAAACTGATGATGAGTTATTGTTTAAAAATACAAATTCTTCATTAGAGTAAAATAAACTTCAGACCTTTTATTCAGTTCTAAATACAGCCTGTCATTTACAACATTGAATTTATTAATCTTTAAGTCTTTGCCATTAAAATCAAAGTGGGATTTGTCTTCTTTATTATCACCAGGGAGAGCTTTCCTTTTTGGTAGTATTTTTATTTCAACGTCATGAAGTTTTTCCGCCGGAATCACAGTTATCTCACACTCAATACGTACTCCTTTACAGATTTGTTTATGTTGCAAGTCACATTAAAAAACTGTAGCAGTGTTTTGCTACTTTTAGCAAGGCGTTGTAAAATATCTTAGCTCATGTAAAGTAGCACTCTCCAACTTAACTTGTTTGTATACAAAAATAATGTATTCGATTTACAGTAGCGGTAAAAATTCAATTTTTGTTCTAAAGAAATGTTTTTGTACAAAACGATACGGCCCCCTTTTGCTTGCGGCCATAGGCCGTGGTAGATCTGACACTGCTTCTTGCTCCCTTTTTTGTTATCAGTCAGGTCCTACTGATCAAGAAGCGTCCATTTCCTTCCTCCACTCATCCTACACTACAACTAGAAGATACTCTCCCGATACTTTTATAAATGTGTGTGTGCCAGACAAAGTAGGTCTACCTACCCTCTCTGTCACCCTAGAACTACCTCTTTTGACCTGAAACCAAAACTTCCTGCTCAACTTATGCTAATATTATACCTCTCTTATTCAAAACTCACAATGTTGCTAGACCTTCACGAAACTGCAGAAAAAAATTCAATATTTTCAGTTTGTGGAATTTTCGTGTAAGTTGCTCATTACAAGCTACTAGTGTACTAAATGTAATGTTTATAGCTAATTTTGAAGCAAAAGAATTAAAATATGTGGTGTTAGTACTGTAGTGTTGCTACCCAATACAGGCATGATGTGTGGATATAGGAAGCGATGTTCAATATTATTACGTTGAATGGGAGCTTATCGTCATCATTTCCTGGCTAATCCCAAGGTTGAGGTTGAACCTTGTTGGTCCACCACTAGTACTAGTGGAATGTTGAGAGTGAAGCTCAAGCTTGCCAACACAGGCAACAAAATCATACATACTGCATGTACACCATGTTGAATGTTCATACTTCATGAAAAAATGTATATCTCTCTGAAGAACAATATGACAATTTTCATATGCATACGGTATATAATAAGTAAGTACCTATTCAATTAATTATTAAAACTATGTATGATAATTATTTCATGATAAAAATTTATCTGATTATGGCAGAGTAAGTTGTATTTAAGTATTCTAGATGGTTTAAATGATAGAGCAATTAACAATTTCACCAACCGTAGTTACATTTTTTCTAACCATAGTAACCATAGTTAAAATATTTTACCATAATTGATTGTATGTTTTGTGCATGACAATATCTTGTAGCTCACCGCGGATAACTGTGGTGGGAGAAGTAAATATTCTCTACACGCAATTTAATTTGCGTTTATTGGCATCACGGCATCTCCAATAACGACGTTCCATGCTATGGGCGAAATGGGAGCTGGGTGGAACCACAGAGTATGTTCTGTGGGTGGAACATCAAACAACCACAAAAACACTGTTCTTCATGGGTGCCCGCAAGTAGGAGCCAGGGGGGGCCATTGCCCCCCCTGAGAATCAGGATAGTACGCATAAATTTCTGTCAGGTTTTAGTGTTTTGAAAAATTTAGAATGTCCAAAATGAATAAATATTGGCACTTCCGCATAAACGCCGGGATAAGGTTACGTTAACGAAAAACATGACTACATAAATAACCAAACCCTAGTATTCATGCATGCTAGTATTATTATAGCGAAAGAAACAACGTAATTGACAACAATAAGCAAGACACTGAAGAGCAAGTGATACTTAGTCTATGGTAGGCGCCCGGCCCAGCGTCGGCGTCAGTCAGTGTCTAGCTGTTGTTGTGTTAAGTCGTATATTCACGGATAAAGTGTAGAAGTGAAATTAATTTTCATTTGGCGATATTGTGTTCAGTGTGATTTTGTTAGCTACAAAGGCTGTGGAGGCTGTGGAGTTTAAAATGGACATAAGAAAGTTTTTTAATAAACGTTTAAAAACCGATCACGTCATACATGCTGTTGACAACGATAATCAGTGTAAAGATCTAACAAAAGACAATGTTTGTATCAACTTTGCATCCAGCAGTAATGCAGAACATTCAGTAAACACTAGTAACATTAACGTTGCTGATGTAGGCCTACAAGCAGATTATTGTTCTCAACCATCGACTTCTGCACATACCACCTCATCAACACCTAATATAAAAGGTAATACTAACGACTCGTTTGATATCGGTAACTGCCTTGATAATATCCCGACAAATAATTATGTAATTTACTCAATGTTAACAAACCCATGGAAGCCTGATTCAAGCTACAATTTTAAAGATGATGTAATAGCAGGAAAGCGCCCATTTCTTAGAGAATGGTATAATACATACACTTGGTTAGCTTACTCCCGAAGTGGAAAAGGTGCTCTTTGCAAGTCATGTGTTTTATTTAAGCCCCGTGTTAGCCATGGAAGCTATCAAAGTGGATTCATCACACGCCCATTCAATAATTATAAAAAGTTTCATGAATATGCTAAATCTCACGCTCTTTCGCAATGGCACCGCGAGGCTGTGGAAAAGTCTAGTAATTTCTTGTCAGTTATGGACGGTGAAAAGCAAAGTGTCGATGTTCTTGTCAATGAAGGGTTAGCTCACCAGATTGAATCAAACAGAAATAAACTGAAACCTATTGTTTAATTTTTTGTGCTACACACGATCTACCATTAAGAGGAAAACAAGATACGCATGCTGTTTTTAACGACCTTTTGCGTTTCAGAGAAAAGTCTGGAGATGTTACTTTAGCAGACCATCTGAAACATGGGCCCAAAAATGCCAGCTACATATCCCATCGAGTTCAAAATGAGTTGATTGAAACTAGCGCAAATGTTTTAAGAAATGAACTGATTGGTAAAATAAATTCAAATGAAATATTTTCCATATTGGCTGACGAGACAATGGATATTTCAGGGGTGGAACAATTGTCCCTTGGTGTTAGATACTTTGACACCTCCGACAAATGTATCAAGGAGGATTTCCTAGGTTTTACCCCTTTACAGGATGGTTTGGGTGCTGAAAATGTAGCATGTGCAATCATCTCTACATTAAGATCATGTGGTTTAAACTTAAATAACGTTGTAGGACAGGGCTATGATGGATGTAGTACAATGGCTGGTCATATTACTGGTGTACATAAAAGAATCAATGAAAAATTTCCTATGGCTCTGTATTTCCATTGCTCTAGCCATAAGCTCAATTTAGTCGTCAATGATTTGAATAGGCTACCACAAGTTAGAAATACTGTTGGAACAGTAAAAGAGGTTATTAAGTTTTTTCGTGAAAATGGACAGAGGAGAGCGGTTATTGGGACACTGCAGAAACTGTGTGAAACCAGATGGACTGAAAAGTATAAAGCAATAAGAAAGTTCAATGAACAGTTTGTTGATATAGCTCAAGCTCTAGAAAACTTATCTATGGAAGGAAATAAGGACACGAGGCAGAAAGCATTTCAACTCCACTGTGCTGTAACAACAACATCATTCTTAATATGTATGCAAGTAATAGCTGTGTACTCCAGTAAACTTGAAATCGTAACTCAAATGCTGCAAAGTCCAAGTGTTGACTTATTAAAAGTTTCAACACACATACAAAGGTTAGCTGAAATTTTTAAAAGCGACAGAACAAATAGTGTAGAAGAGTTCGCCAAAATAATGTTGACCGTCGAACAAAATGCTGCAGCTCTGTGTGTTACTCTCACAAAGCCACGAGTCATTGGTGGAACACAAATACATCGATCAAACCAACCATCTGAGACTTTAAATGATTATTTTAGAGTGTCGGTGTTTCTTCCATATTTAGACTCTTTGGTGCAATCCTTGAGTGACAGGTTTTCAGAAAAAAACCAACCTGCTTTTGAAATATTTAACATGCATCCAAAAGTCATGAAAGCCCTTCCCAAAGAAAAAGACGAAAGTTCTGTAGTAAAAATTACTGAAATGTATGGAAAGTTGTTAGACAACTTTAAGGACGAATCAGTCCTATGGTATGACCTGTGGGCAAACACACCAGCTGATTATAAGGACTTGGAGAAAATGCACCTTATAGATGTTCTGCAACACGAACATGTTTACTTTTTACCGTCAGTTGCTAAGGCACTCAAGATTGCACTGTGTTTACCACCAACAACTTGTACTATTGAGAGGTCATTCAGGTGAGAATAATAGTTAAATGTTTTTTAAATTGCATGCAAATTTACTTAGATTTTATAGGTCTAACTTATTTATTTTTTATTCCATTTCTGCATAATAGTCTTTTAAAATATATACTAAGTCAAGTATACCAGTAGTTGGCAGAAATTTAGTTTACAATGGTTAATTTCGTTTATAGGAGTAAAAATGGTTTATATCTTTAAAATGTTTACTGTTATGTTTCTTTACAGCACTCTGAGACGAGTAAAAACTTGGATAAGGAGCACCATGTCAAACGATCGGCTTACCGGCCTCTGTCTACTGTCTGTTCATAGGAACACAGTAAAACAACAAAAAGATGAGCTAATAGAAAAGACCATAAATGTTTTTGGAATGGATAAGAGAAGAGTACAATTCTTGTTCAAGTCATAATATTTTACATCCATTCAGATCATGTCACACCTAAGTTCATTTTGAAGCAAATACATATTACTTTAAAACATTTTTGACTTTTACTTTTTTACTGTAAAGTGTCATACCCCCCAGACCCCCAGGTGGCCTTGCCCCCCCTGGGAAAATATTCTGCGGGCGCCCATGCTGTTCTTATTCCCGTATAGTAGTTACAATGCTAGTTGACAAGTGGTAAATAGCTTGCCTACTATTTATCTAAAAGCTTCCATGTGATTGGTAGATTCAGTTAGCAGTATTTAACATTGATGTATGAACAATTATTTGTTTATACATCAATATTCAATGATATTTAATACAACAGTCAGCTGATTTCACCCATTGGGCGTCACGGTCTACTGCGCAATCGTCGTGATACATACAGTTAGTTCTTGATACCGTGGATGAGAAAGGCACAGTATATGTGATGTGTGTTCTATATATAGCGATGATAGGTATTTTCGTAGTAAGGTTGTGCAGTAGACTGTGATGTCACATCAAAGTCGTTTACTGTAGTAAATTTGTTATTTCAAGCAATGGCAGTCAAACTAATTATAATTATATATACAGACATGAACATGCAAAAATCAAAGAACATACAAAAATAAAATACACGATAAGAATAAGATACACGCAATAATAGGTAAATGATAAATGACTTTATATAATATTGAAAAAAGTGCCCTTACCATCTACACAGATCATCAAGACTGTAAGGACACTTGATTTCACGGTAACAGTTACCTTGTTTGATTTGATTTGTTGTTCCACCCAGATGTCAGTTCGCCTTTGTGGCGTCAGAAGATATGCGCGTTTTACCGTTCTACCATTTATTTTATAGGATCATACGAGGTTCGTATAATCAAAGGTTATGCCTACCGTCTTCTTTTGTAGGTCCTGTCGTTCGACCAGCCTGCAGTGGTTTGAATATTTTGTCATATAGTATATTTTAATAGGTACTTTAGTTGTTAGTGAAACCATAGTCTATATAAACTGTAACGAAACTCTTCTAAAAAAGAGCTAAAATACACTGAAGTAATAGCAGAAAGACTCAAAGGATTATTAGGGTAACAGGCTGGTTTAGACGAAGAGTATTGTTTGTATGTGACGTCCAACGCACTGTACTGACGATATCTGTAAATTTTGATTTAAATTTGGCGTATACTTTTATTCTTATTGTGGATGCCTGTGCCTCCCTCTGGCCCTCGATCCTGGACTACCAGCTTTGTCGTCACGTCGGATCATGAATAAACGTAAATGTCAATGTGTGAGACGTGTATAGCACCAGAGGGTTCGTACATGTATAACGCGTTAGTGAGAGCCTCCAGTCTTTATGTTTCATTAATATTTTGAAGATTACAAAATATATTTTCGAGCTTTGTTAAATTACATGTTACATTTCATTATTTTCATGTTTAATTCATATTTATTTTTCATATGTTTTAATTTAATATTTACTAATTCACATTTATTTATTTACTTATTCAATTCAAATAAAGTAATTTTTACTTATTCAAATAATAAATACTTTATGCATTGGTACATTTATATTAACATCATTGAAAAAATTGGTTAGTGCATGAAGGTTCCCATCTCAGACTCGAATGACACAAAATTCAAGAGAACAGTGTTATCTGTATACAGCAAATACTTCCCAACGTTTCTCTGGAAAAACTACTTATTCCTGTGTAGAATATTTTAAATTTTACTTTACAAATAATAACTCAACAAGACTTATATATTACTAAACTTATTAATAAACGAAACCGTAAATATGTATGACTATTAAAAGTGACAAAAATATATTACAATATTTGCAATGACATTTTAGTAAAAGGTGCTAGCATGGGTCTGGGCAGACTCGCAAATCCTCGAGTAAATACTTTTCCTTGTGGGTAAATACTTTTTTTATTCACCTCATTTCTAAGCAAATACTTTATTGACTAGTAATTACTACGAGTATTTAGCTTTTGTTTTACTCACGTACTCGCAAGTATTTCCTTGTCACACCGAAAGTAAAAGCTTTTACTCGTTTTTATTCACTTCACTCAATGATGTCCCTCTGGAACATCTAAAGGTGAATCGGTTCCTCAATCATTCAATCACTATTAAAATATGAACAGAACGCGTGAAAAGTGAACACGCGTGTGGTAAGTAAGCGTCGTACGAAGGGATACTAGACAAGTACGTTAAGACCTACAGTGTTTCAAAAGTATTTACTTGGCTCCACGAAGTTGCAAGTATTTACTCACAAGTCTTTCCCTAGTAATTCCTCGTCAACGTTAAGCAAAAGGTTTTAAGTTATTGACTGTTTTATTCACTTGGTTGACAAGCTTTTACTTTACTCGTGAGCAAATACTTCGAGCTTTTACTTGGTTTTTATTCACTTCACCCAATGTTATACCATAGACCTTCTATAAGATCTATGGTTATACATGCGGCTGTAAATGAAAAAAAAAAAAAAAAAAAATTATTACTTGAACTCATGCTCAATCTGATTAATCTGTAACTGCGCAAGAGCGCTTCTCGCGACCAATAGAGGCGCTGCTTTCTCTTAAAACACTTCTGGCTAATGTAAATTTGTTTTTATTTTGTTTTGTATACTATCAGTTTCTACTCTTAAACCGACAAAATAAAAATATACATAGACGCCTAAGCCTACTTGACAACAGTTAAACAGATTAGAGAGACTGGGTGAACAGAAGGGCGAGTTTAAAGGGATAGGAGGTTATTGAAATAAATTTGTTTGGGTTTAGTTTGTTTTTGTGCATTAGTAAATTTCACAGAACTGTGACTCAGTAGAAAATACCAGTGATTAAATCACCAACATTTCAAAATGGAACTTCCTGGTAAGTATATGATTTATATATCTCTTCATTTTTTATAATATTACTAGCAGAGTACCACTTCTTCATAAGGGGTTTACCTTCATTTATATTGTGCTTATTACATTCAGTATCTTGAAAATTAAGTAGGGTATGTAACTACTGGCATCTGTTTAATGCAAAAGTGCCTTGTGGTTAGGTTTGTTAGGGTGTTTACTTCAGAACTATGTAAGTTACATAAATCGTTTGTTAGTCCAACAACTATTGTAATTATGCAATTTCTTGCCACCTCTGAAAATATGATTTCTTGTTGAAAAAGTGGTGAAATATGAGTTTATATCTCTTGAGGTTGATTTCATTCACGGAAAACTCGTTTTTACAGAAAAATCGAAAAACTAGTTTTTTATCTGTTGTTGAAAAAACCAACTTTAAAAAAAATCGTTAGGCCTACTTTTCAACAATATTTTTTGTTCATTTCATGTATTTTATATATGCTGAACACAAATATATGATTGGTTTTGTAGTAGAATTATTTTGTCAGCTCGTACAATGCATTTTTTGCTAACATAAACTAACTTATCGTAGTTGTCTATTTACTCAACAAAAATTCGGAATTCGTGTTAAATTCGAGAGTTTGGTCTTGTGACAGCCTGCCGGCCGTCACTCCGGTGGGGATATAGGTACATTCGGTTTTTGTGATTAATAGTTGTTGTTTAAAATGATCGTGTAATGGCTGATAATCACGTTTTGCCGCAAACGTAATTTTTCTGTTATATCTCGAGAAATAATTGTAATAGACCAAAATAGTTTTCAAATTTGTATTCAGCTCAAAAACACATCAAAATAAAAAAAGATGATCTAAATACCATTTAATTTTACGGAAATATGACAAATACTAAAAGTTGACATTGTTTTTTTTTTTTAATTTTTCGCTAAAATACGTGAATTCCACAGAATAAAAAGCATATCTCGTGAAAATACAGCCAATTCTAGATCCATTTCAAGCATTATTTTCCAATTTTGTTTGGTGGCAAGAAACTGCATAAATACCGAAATGATTATAAACAGTTGTCAAATTGGTATTGCCATAGGGCTTGTATGGATACTTCTTAGAACCCCTGAGGCAGAGCCCTGATAGAATTTAAAAATAAAGATAAGCCTATGTGTTAACCAGAGACCCTTTGAATGTCATTGTAAAATTTCAGCTGAATGAGTCCAGTAGTATTTGCGTGATTGATTAACATAGGCCTACACATAAACAGACAGACACCATTAAATTTTTATGTAGGGTCTAATAGTAAGAAGTAAGAAAAGATAATCTGTTTAAGATAGGTTTAGCCATAGGTTATGTGTTTTATTTAAGTTATTTTTAAACTTTCTAGACTCCTATCAAATCTGGACTTTTTTATTATTGTTTTTTTCTTCTTTTTTTTACAGATGATCAGGTGGTAGGCTATTCAGATCTTTATTTTAATGTTTTATTCTATGTTAAGCTCATTTATTATCCTATTAAAAAATCTGAGGTATTTATTTATACAGTTTCCACTAACCAAACTGAGAACTTTGAAATGGGCAAACTCTCATGAAAATTTTGGCTATATTTTCACGAGAGATACCTTACAATTCAGTGAAAATCCCAGTATTTTCCAAAAAAGTTAAATAAACCAACGCGTCATCATTATTTTTGACATTTCAGTTATTTTTAATCTGACGCGTTAACGCTGGATATGGATTTGAAATCTTTTGATCCTATGACAGACAATTTGGTCTATTTCTCAAGATAAAAAGAGGAATGGCCTACACAACGTCCCAGAGACCTCCTGAATTTAAAGCAAATCTAAATTATTTTAGGAGAACTTGGTCCTATTGTTGTCAGGTACAGGTTTTATAAAAGAGTTTTTATGGGTGAAATTGATAATTTTTCCAGAAATTAGTGCATATTTGTGTTCAGCAAGAAAAAAAAAAAAAAAAAAAAAACGGCTTGGCCTGAAAATACTTACTTTTTTTGTTTCATGCAGTTTCCAGTCATTCAACCAAATTTGAAAGTTTCTCTGGTTTGTGTCAAGAATTGGCACAATATTTTCATGAAACATGCTTTTTATTCTGCGGAAAATTTTGTATTTTTTTTTTCAGTAAAAACTAAAAAACTAGTTTTTTACTTTTAGTTTTGTTGTTATATTTCTATCAATTTAAATGATTTTTTAATAATCTGTTTAATTTTCATTTGATTTTTATGCTGAATCCAAATTTGAAAACTATTTTGGTCTATGACAATTATTTCTCGAGATATAACAGTAAAACCACTCTCACTGTAAATTGTGATTAGGGGCCATCGTGCAATCATTTTACACATCAACAATTAACCACAAAAACATAATTCAAATATATTTTCGCTGAAAGGACAGCTAGTAGGCTGCCCTGGAAGCTATGCACACATATTGAGTGCAAATCTTGAATTTTTATGACACCCCTGCACACTTTGTGTGTCAACCCCATAACTCGCTGCGCTCGTGAAACCTCACATTTGGCCTCAGCATGTAACTTTGAACTTCAAATAGTAGTATTTTCACTGTATTAACTAAAATCACATTATTTAAATTCATTTACTGTAGCTCACTCACTGCACTTGATTTGCACTCTATTTATAGTATAATAATTATGAACGTACCCAATGTTATTACCTAGTATATTTCAAATGTTTTCATTTTACTTAACACGTTGACTGCTGAAAATTGCCCAATTATGTACCCCACATGCTACAAATTTTTATTGTATGAAAACTTACCTTTTGGTCCAATTAGATGATCCCAGTTTATTATTTTCGATTATCACTTCAAAAAGGTCATATTTATCACTTTTTATTTCGGGTGCCCCGGGGCACCGTGCGCACCTCGTGCCCGCACTCATTATACAACTTGGACAATTTAGCAGTTTTTTTCAATATAAGATATCTTGTTACATAAAAAGCATGATGTTTAGTTTTAGAAAAATATATTTACAACTATATACATCCCTCCAACCAACCATGAAATGTTATCTTTTATTGCCTGTGAAACTCATCAAAACATATAACGGCGCACAGTCCTGGTTGTCCATTACATGCCAAACACTCGTACATTGTGGACTTCTTGCACTGTCGACATTTTTTTCTGAACACTCTGTTAGTGTTTGGCACTTTCTTCACTATTATGGATATTGTATGATCAGCAGGCCGAGGGAGGGGACGTGGAGGTTCTGGCAAATCCGGCAAAAGAGAGTCTTTGACTGACTCCATAAACTCATACAGCCCCATTTTCCTTCTTCTGTTTATACCGTATGTGTCATTGTATAGATAGTGTGAGTTCATTAGTAACATCTGTAATACATGGACAAACAGTTTCTTGTACCATCTGAGAGTTTTTCTTTCCATTGGGTAGTAGGCCTGCATTTGATCAGACCGGTCTACTCCCTTCATGAAACTGTTATATTTTACTATGGGTAATGGTTTCAGTGACTCTTGATTCCTTTTGTTTATCGAAGTAACCATTTCATTTTCGTGTTCTGTTGATAAGTAGTGAACAATTCTCTGGTCTCGCCACTTTCCTACCATCATACCCTCTGCATATCTTCCTACAGAACCACCTACAGGCAGATTTGTAGATTTTATTTCTTGTGGTATGTATTTACGATCTACTCGTAATGTTCCAGTACAATACGTGTTTTTGGACAGAAGTTTTGAGGCAAGTGGAATACTGTTGTAATAATTATCCATATAAAGGCTATGGCCTTTATTCATATAACCTTGCATTAGGTTCAATACAACGTTCGCAGCATGTCCCTTCTCCCCCAAATCATCCAAAACCCCACAGTAAACAATGAATTTCAATATCAAACCATGTGGATCGCACAATGTATAGAGCTTTATACCGTATTTATGGCGTTTGCCCTTGATATACTGCCTGAAATATAATCGGCCATGCCATAAAATCATACCCTCATCAAGGGACAAGTTTTTCTGAGGATAATAAATTTGCGCCATTTTATTATTAAAATAATCTATCAAAAATCTTACTTTGGAGAGGCTGTCATTTGTATTGGTGGAAGTGAAGTTTATGCATCGCATAATTAGCAGAAACCTATCCCTACTCACAAATCTACCATAAGTAGGACTGAAGGTCTTTGTTTTTCTCCAATAGTCTTGGATTCTTGGTTTCACAGTCAGACCCATATCAATCAATATACCTAAAAATATTTTTAGTTCATCAACTGTAATATCTTTCCATCTAGTAATACGTGATTTTGGTGTAGTAGATGGACCGCAGAAAAGTTCAAACGCATATGCATTTGTTCTACGAACTATTGACTCTAAAAATACAATGTCTATCAGTAAATTAAAAAAGTCAATTGGCCTATCACCTGGAATTGGTACACGAAAACCTTCAATTCCAGTAAAAGGTATTTCTTTCAACCCGTTTGTATGTAAAGCCCAAACAATAGGGTTAGCGTCATAGTCTGGGTCATTGTCCGTGTCAGACTCGGACGCAAATTCTTGGTCATCTGTAGCATTACTTACTTGTTCATCTTCTGAGGATGGATCATCTGGTAAATTAATGGGTCCCGGAGGAAGATCCATGTCTTTTTACACTAATAAAACAATCACATCCAACATTTAGAAGACGCAAACACGATAGATAGCGCGCGCACAAGCAGAGGGCTGTAGAAACCACGTGGAGCTCGCGAACTTAAAACTACACGAAGGTTAAACTCGCCAGTGGAGGGAGAGAATGCGAAAATAACTTCCAACCGGCTGGATATGTGGCTGGACTCCCAGCAAACATAAAACTAAACACACTGCGTCAGGTGCCCCGGGGCACCACACGCATGCGGGCAGCACGCGCCCGGTGCCTGAGGGCACCCGACGCAGTCAACGTGTTAACAGCTGATGATAACAAACACACAGTACATGTTATTTGCTCTTTTATAATTAACTTAATATTTTACTGTTCTGCTCTATGTTAACCTAACAAATTATTTGGACTATTTAAAATTTTTTTATGCCGCCAGCTGGTCATTTAAAATGATTCTCCACAAGAATAACATTGCAACTTTGACGTCGTATAGGGCAAAAACTCATGGGAATTAAAAAAAATCTAGCTCCACTGTGACTTAAATTATCTTTTGAATAAAAAAAGTCATCAAAATCGGTCAAGTATTAAGTTCAGAAAGTGAGCGAACTAAATGACCTGATTGTTTTAATATAGATAGGATAAATTACGTTTGGCTATTTTTGTTTTGTTTAAAAAAACTTCACTCACCAGTTCACATGGGCTACAAGCCTGTGCGTGAACTTTATTCAACGAGTGAAGTACCGGGGATTGAACCTTGGAAATTGTTCTCTGTAGTCTGAAGCCTTAGTCACTGAGTCACCACGCCGGCATTATGTTAGGTTAGGCTTTTGAAAAGTGTTTTCGTGGATTTTTCCCCACAAAACCAAATACATATTTGTGTTCAGTGTAAAGAATCATATGAAAAAATTTAAGTAGATATTTTATTTAAATCATTTTTTAAACAAATAATAAGGTTAACGTACCTTTTGTCGTCTTCAGCTACAAAATCTTCTTAATTGGATTACCGGTTTCAGAGTAAAAACTCCATGTTCACATCCATTGTACGTTGTCAAAAGTCACATCAAAACATTATACAAAAATTAAAGATTTACAAAAAATAATAAAACATATGGTAATCATACCAACTGGCAATGTTATCATATGTTTTATTGTTTTATTATTTTTTATAAATCTTTAATTTTTGTATAATGTTTTGATGTGACTTTTGACAACGTACAATGGATGTGAACATGGAGTTTTTACTCTGAAACCGGTAATCCAATTAAGAAGATTTTGTAGCTGAAGACGACAAAAGGTACGTTAACCTTATTATTTGTTATATATATCAGCTCAGAAGGCTTTAGCAATGAATAAACATTTTTTTAAATTGTGTTAAAAATGGTTCTGCGTGATTGCACTTTGAAACAGTAAATTATAATTATTTTGAGATTGCTGGAAACTGCATAGTTACCCAGACTTTTGTATCACCAGTGGGTAGAATCATAGACCTATATTTTCTGGCAAAATCATTTTTATTCCTTTTGAAAACAAATTTAATCTAACTTAAATTATTAAAAATTTGCCTATTATTTTTTGTTGTATCTGTTAATTTTCGTGCTTTTATGGCTGAACATTAGTTTGAAAAAAATTTTGGTCTACAACAATTATTTATCGTGATATCATGGAAAATTATTTTTTTTCGGCAAATCATCTAAATTAGACACACGGATAATGATAATAGGAGCTCTGAGTAACCACAAAAAACAAAAAGGAACAGGCCTATTCCTTTCGGATGAACCAGGCACCCGATTTTAATGCTAATCACACAAATGTTTTTTTAGATAGACAATTAAGATAAGGTAATTTAAATTTTCTTGTAAAACCAAGTTCTCAAAGTGATCAAATGTTCTCTTGTGATAATCTAACTCAATTGTTGTTTGTAATTGATAGATATTAATTAACATATGTTTTCTATAAGTTGTTTTGATTATGTGTTGCTAGGTAACACAAACATTGTATTACTGTGTTATTATGATGTATGTTACTGAAATAAAGTTACTAAGTTAATTCTTTATAAATTATTTAATTCTCCCAAATAAAAGATTGTTTAAGACTGGTGTTGAACTGCGAACATACACAGGTGAGATCATCAGACCAAGAGGATGTACATTTGTTACCTGTAATTACCAGGGACAACAGTTTATTGGCAAACTTTACGTAATTAATCAAGACGTCGATCCTATCTTTGGCAGAGAGTGGATGAGGGAAGTAAAACTGGACTGGGCGGAGATCAGGACTGTTGTGGAAACACAAGGATCGGAACTTAATAAACTTCTAGAACAGTTCAAAAATGTTTTTGAAAATGATATTGGTTCCATCCCTGAGTACAAAGCACAATTCATCCTTCAAGAAGGATCACATCCAATATACATAAAACCTAGACAAGTACCCTATGCTTTGAAAAACAAAATTGAAAATGAAATTGAACGATTGGAGAAATTAAACATTATATCAAAAGTAGATCATTCCGAGTGGGGAACTCCAGTAGTACCGGTAGTTAAGCCTAATGGGAACATCAGGTTGTGTGCAGACTACAAAGTGACCTTGAACAAAATTATAAAGGATGAAAACCATCCTATACCAAGAATAGAGGACATTTTCAGCTCAATGTCTGGCGGTAAATACTTCTGTACCTTAGATATATCTAATGCATATTTACACATGGTAATGGATGAGGAATCTGCAAAAATGCAAACTCTGAGTACACACAAAGGACTGTACAAGGTCAACAGACTTATGTTTGGAGTAAAAGTAGCGCCTTCGTTGTGGCAAAAATACATGGACTCAATTCTACAGGGATTGGACGGCGTACAATGTTTTTTTGACGATGTCCTGATCCAAGGACCGACATTTGAAGAAACACTAAAAAGGCTTACAACAGTTTTAGAAATAATGCAGAAGAATAATCTACGGCTTAACAAAGATAAGAGCAAATTCTTTCAAAAAAGTGTACAGTACCTTGGGCACATCATAGATGAGAGCGGATTGCACAAAAGTCCAGAAAAAATAAAAGCAATACAGAGCGCAAAGCAGCCTTCTAACGTGACAGAGCTAAAATCGTTTTTAGGATTAGCAACATACTACAGCAAGTTTATTAACAGCTTTTCGGATATAGTTTATCCTCTAAATAGACTATTACAAAAGAACAAACCTTTCATCTGGAGTAAAGAATGCGAGAAAAGTTTTGAAAGAGTGAAACAGGAAGTGACAAGTGAAACCACATTGATACATTTCAACCCGGCTTTGCAAATCGTATTAGCTACTGATGCTTCTCCAGTTGGACTCGGAGCAGTACTTTCACATCGACTAGAAGATGGTACAGAAAAGCCCATAGCTTTTGCATCCCGGACCCTAAGTAAAAGTGAAGTTCGATATAGCCAAATAGATAAAGAAGCTACAGCAATATTTTGGGGCCTAAAAAAATTCTTCTCTTATTGTTACGGTAGAAAATTCACATTAATTACAGATCACAAGCCACTGGTTTCAATATTTGATCCCCACAGAACATTACCTACTATGGCAGCCACTAGAATTTTCAACTACGCCCATTTTTTGTCAGGGTTTAATTACAATGTCGAATTCAGACGCACTGATCAACATTCCAATGCAGATTTTCTCTCTAGGTTTCCTGTTGAAAAACAGTCAGATGAACAAATGGACACCTCATCAATATTTCAAATTAATCAAATTCAAATAATGCCCGTGACAGCAAAACAAATTGCAGAAGAAACCACAAAAGAAGACACTCTCCGGAAAATCGTGGATGCTTTAAAAAAAGGAACAAGTTTAAAGAACTTGGGACTAGAAGACTTTGAATACAGCTTACAAGACAATTGCATATTTAAAGGAAGCAGAGTCATAATTCCTGCATGTCTACAGAACAAAGTACTACAAGAATTGCACATTGGCCACCTAGGAATGGTTAAAATGAAAGCGTTAGCAAGGTCTTATTGCTACTGGAACAACATAAACAAGGATATTGAGAACTTGGTAGGCTCATGTAAACAATGTTGTTTGAAACAAAATAATCCTCCAAAAACAGATGTTCATCCATGGAAGCAACCTGAAACTCCCTGGGAAAGGATCCACATTGATTTTGCCGGACCTTGCTTTAGAAACAACTACTACTTTATAGTTGTCGATTCATTTTCAAAATGGGTAGATGTGACCCAAACTAAATCCACTACATCAGAGTGGTGCATTAAGAAACTCCAAAACCTATTTTCAACTTTTGGTCTTCCTACAATATTATTTTCAGATAATGGATCACAATTTTCTTCCCACGTGTTTCAACATTTTTTAAAGATGCATGGAATAGTTCACAAAACATGTGCTCCGTTTCAACCACACTCTAACGGGCAAGCAGAAAGATTTGTGCAGACCATTAAAAAATCGCTCTTTGCAATGATGGATGAACAAGGAGACATGGATACGAAGATTCAACGGCTGGTTATGCAACTGAGGAAAGTTCCCAATTCAACTGGAACAAGTGCTTACAGTTTAATGTTTGGACGAAACATAAGGACACAAATTGATTTAATGATACCAGTAAGATGTAAAGATGAAGTCAATTCTTGCCCACCATTACGAAGAGTATTTAAGGAGGGAGAGAGGGTTCAAGCTAGATGCTATACCAGAGGAAACCCTAAGTGGAAATTTGGTGTAATCATTGGAAAAGAAGGAACATCCTTATATTTAGTAAAATTGGATAGTGGTGAGATTTGGCGGAGACATGTCAACCAACTGTTGAGCTCAAAATTCAAGGGGGAGAAATGATAGATATTAATTAACATATGTTTTCTATAAGTTGTTTTGATTATGTGTTGCTAGGTAACACAAACATTGTATTACTGTGTTATTATGATGTATGTTACTGAAATAAAGTTACTAAGTTAATTCTTTATAAATTATTTAATTACTACAAGATATGACAGTAATGAATTGTCTATTTTTCGGGCTGTACAAATAATTTCGTTACAAACCCAATCATAAATAACTGTGACCAGCTTAAGAAAACATGTATTATACAAGATTTCCAACTCTTTGCATAGCTAAGAAAAATACCTCTCACAGCAAACAATGCACCAAAAATGTAAAACATGGATATATATACAAATTGTAACTTCTGTACAGGAGAACAATTGTTCTTCATGAAAAGATCGCTAAATTAAATTGGCTGTATTAGTAGATTATTTTAGTATAGGTAGATTAACATAAACTTGCTAACCATTTCAAGCTATTTTATTCATTCTTAAGAATACTAACTTATCTTACACACTCACCCGTACATAGTGCAGTCGAGGCGTCAAGTTTCTCAGAGACTGTGGTTTCTGTTCCATTGGGTACCTGAACAAAGGAGTAATTGGGATTAACCTCTAACAGTTAAACTTCTTGAACTTGTTGATTATATTTTGAAGGATTGGCATGTCTTTCATCAATACAGGATCTGGTACAGATAGCCATGAAGGTAAAGATGAACCACAAGAACTTTGTCTTTGGTGTTTAAACATCCTTTTGTGAGGTGCTTCATTTGTTGAAGTGCAGAGCAGTGAACGTATTGCATGTAAAGCTTTGCCTAGGACACATTCCCACTGATTAACCTATAGGTTTTCAGACTTGAGTACTAGCATGGTTGTTTTCCAAATTACTCCATGGTATCTTTCAGTTTGTCCATTGCGTTGTGGGTTTTAGGCAGTTAGAAAAGTTTTAAGCTCCGCGCTCATGAAAGATGAACCTCGATCGGAATGAATGTATGAAGGTGATCTTAAAATATAGAAAAGATGTTCCAAATGTTCTATTATTGTTGCTGAAGATAGATCTACACATGTTATCGCAAAAGGGAATCTGGAATATTCATCATGATTGTTAGGAAGTATCGTTTCTTGAGGAAGAAGGTATAGAGCCTTTAAGATCTAAATTTAATCTCTCAAAAGATGCAGTGGCTTTAATGAGCTTATCTTCAGTCTTCAAATTTAATTAGGTTTGATTTCGCAACAAATTTTAAAATTTAATGTCATCTCTCTGACCTCATTAACTGAAAATGGCATATTCTTGTATCGTATCCAATGATACATCATGTAATGCCTGAATGGCACTCTTAGTATGCAGATGACTAAGAGTAAGACTTCAGATTTCATTCACACAGGCACATATTCTAGAACAGGCGTCGGCAGCAGCATTACTTTTGCCAGGCCTGTAGACAATATCGAAGTGATAGGTAGATAGTTTCAAAAGCCTTCGGAGAATCTTTTAATTTTTAATTCTTATTTGAATGTTTTTGGTTTAACATGAAAGAAACTGACTGTTGATCTGTTATGAAAGTTTGAAATGCTTTCCATCAAGAAAATGTTGGAAACAAGAGCATACATCACAATGTCATCGCTCTGTTCTACATAGTGTTCTAGAAGAGAAATTATTTTTGTTCAAAAACTTTTTTGTGATTGTGTAGTGTCAATTTATGACTGTCAGAAGTAGTCTGTATATGTGTAAGGTTCAAAATAATTGATTTTTATATATGGCCATCTAGTTGGCCATCAGCCCCAGGTGAATGACTTTCCCAAAAAATTAATGTCCAAGTTTTTTTACACCACTTTATTTTGTAATAAACTAGTTAGTAATATTAGGAATGAAGTAAAACAAATGAAAAAGATTTAAAAAGACAATTATCAGGTCTATTTCTAATGTTTTTCACAATTAGTCTAATCTGAGATAAATTTTTCAAAACATGCTACAGAACACAATTCAGGTTGGTCAGGGCGTTCGTAGATCAAAAATACAGTATTTTTTATTTTTACTTTTTTGCAGTACATTTAACATACTTTGTTGCTTAATTTTATTCCTAATTTGTTAAAAAAACAAATTAAAAACAGTAATAGAAACTTCTAAAATAACAGTAACCGGAAACTGAAAACCACGTCCTACTTGTAAGATACCGTAGAAGTGCGGGACCAAATGGCAAGTGAAACTGGCAAAGACTGATTTAATAATGTGAGTGAGGCAGTATGACCGACTAGACGGCCACGCAGCCACTAGCAGTCGGACGGCATGGCTGACTTTATGGCCACGTTGCACTGAATGTGTTAAAGGGAATCTTTTATTTTCAACAAGGGGTTGCAATTTGTTTGAAAAGTTAATCCATTTAGAATAATGGGTGAATATTCCCATCACCCTGTGCAGCCAAGTTTTGGAATAGGAAAGTCTAAAAGAGTTTGAAGCCTAGTTGGATCTGGACGAGTGATATGATCAGAAATTGTATGTCCTAGCAAGTTTATGGATCCTTTTGAAAAAGTACTCTTTTCTTTATTGATTATTAAATTAATTGTATTTCTCCATGGCTTTCATGAACTTCTGTAAATTTGCAACGTATTCTTCTTGATTCTTTCAGCAAACGGTAACTTCATCTAAATATGCGAAAGTACCTTGCAGCCCTTCAGTTATAATAATCTCATATAAACCCCTGAAAACGGAACCTCAATCGTTACACTAGTGTGTAATTAACATATGCCAATTAAATTGACCTAAAAAATATAATAATACTAATAACAAAACATTTAGCTTTAATTGGACATAAAATTGTACATGACCAAGATATTCAAATAATTAAAAACAAAACCTAGTAGTTCATTTCAATACAACAATAATGCAGTAAAAATAATAAACATATCTTTTTAAAAGTACCTACTCTTAAACCAAAACACAGATTCATGTCAACCCCCTTATATTCGTTTGTGATGGGCGATTTTCCACATAATTTGAGTTTCCAACTTCAAGGCTATTTTTTGTAAAATGTCATTTTTTAAGTTACTGGTATCCTATTCTCTTGAAAAATGTTATTTTCAGAATAAAGGCCTGATTTTCCACAAAAAAATGAAGTTTCACCGTAATTGTCATTTATATTTGTCTTGGAAGTATGCACAAGCTTGTGCGGGGCCCTCATATAGTAATTCATGTAAGCAGTCTTTACTGCTGTATACCTACATTTTGGACTCATGATACAAAAATAGCTTGATTTATTCATTTCAAATGAATGGATTGAAATTCCCTACTAGCTTAAAAATAGAATAGCCAAAGTATCATTGTAGATTTTTTGAGATTGACTTAAATTATTTGTTCCAAAATCTCTATGGCCATTTGAATTTACTTGATTTTAATTACTGTATTTATGAAGTGTATTGTAGGCTGAAGATTACAAGAGCTCTAAACTCTACTTTAATATAGGCATGCTCTTTTTATACTTAATTTAATAATATTGTTTTAGATAATAACACGATTAAGGCGGCTCAGATGCATGTTAGGAAATCTGTTAGTGTGGATACTACTGTTGGTGTGGAGATTAACCCTAAAGGTAGTTTCTAATATATATTTAAATGTTTTTCATTCTTTAAGTGTTGCTTTACTAATATTTGGCATGCAGTTTTCTTGTATATGAATACAGCCTGCTACTACAATAGACTTTCTTTTAACTGGCCACCTCAGGACCAGGCCCCCGGGGGCCCAACGAAATAATGACTTGAGCAGTTAAACTGAGGTGCTCAAAAAATCTTTATATTACAGTTTATTTAATGCTAAGATTTTTTAAGAAATAGTCTAAAAATTACATAGACATTGTAAACAGTTTTCCAAGTTTTGAGTGTAAAGTAATCTTTTAAGTGTGTTCAATTGAACATTATTTTTGAATTTTTTTAATAAGATTGTTAGTATCCATGTAAATAATAAATGTGTTTCAGGAAAAAAATTCTAAAAAAGCTATTTATGGAGATATGACTGCCCAAAATGACTAATTTGGCCTTTTTGGTGCATAACTCATAAACAAACCTTTTGCATAACGAACATGGTGCATAACTAATGTGACATATTTAATTAACATTTTGAGAATATAGTGGATAAAAGGTACTAACCAACCTAGTACATAGTAAATCTAAAAAAAAATTAAGTGTTAAACAATTATTTTCTATAAAAATTATATTTGTTCAAATGTTTAGTTGACATTTGTAGAATCATCTTTCGCTAAAAAAGTGAACTGTACATCTGGATATAACGTGGACTACAGTCCCGCCCACAAGTGGTGCTAGTTGCCTGAGACCCTATGAGCCATCAGTCCTTGGCGGAACGTCGAGCTGTTCATATTGTGCTGTTTGTGTTGCTTTCTTTTGTCGTTGTTTTGCTGTTTGTCGAAAATGAAAATTGACGAAATTACAGAACAACAAATCTACATCAAGTATTTTGTGAAGTGCGGTAATAGCTATCAAGAAATTAATGAAGTGTTGACGGCTGTCTATGGAGATAATGCTCTAAAGAAAACATCTGTTTTAAAGTGGATGAAGCTTTTTAAAAATGGCCGACAAGACGCCACGGATGATGCAAGGCCGGGGCGACCTTCAACCTCCTTTGTTGACGACAACATCGATTGTGTGCAGTCTCTTGCCCAAGTTGCTGACGCCAGATCAAAAGTTGAGAAGAGTTGAATGTGTTACTGACTGGAAAAATTCACTTGAAAACAATGCTGGATTTCTCAATAGGGTGATTACTGGTGACGAGTCGTAGTTTTATGAGTATGACATTGAACTAAAATCACAAAGCAACCAAAAAATCAAGAAAAAGCAGATCAAGAATCAAAGTCATGCTCCTTGTTTTCTTTGCTGTGGAAGTTGTTGTCCATCATGAGTTTCTTCCCAAAGGACAAACAGTCAATGCTGAGTTCTACCTTATGGTTCTCAAGCGTTTGGGAGATCGTGTGCGACCAAATTTGTTTCAAGGCGATGGATGGATGGATCCTTCACCATGACAATGCACCCGCACACTCAGCATTGATTGTTCACCAGTTTCAGACAAAAATTTCAATTACGATCCTTTATCTCCCTCCTTATTCACCAGATCTCGTCTCCTGTGACTTTTTCCTATTCCCAAAGAGCAAAAATATTATGAGGGGACATACTGGGAAGACAGGAAACAATAAAACAAGAAACGATGATAAAACTAAAAATCATAAATGCCGAGGACTTCCATGAGTGCTTTGAACAGTGGAAAAGAAGGTGGAATAAGTGCATAACAATGAATGGAGAGTACTTCAAAGGGAACAAAATAAATTTAGTCTAAATTTTACAAAATAAAGTTTTTAAGTCTTCTGTTCACTTATTTATTGGACAGACCTCGAAACTAATAGTAAAATAAGAAATTAATGTAGCTAATTACTGTTCACTTATAGTATATACCTAAAACAAGAGGAAATGTATATCATACATCTATTTTGGATTAATATTAAACGTAGAATAAGAAACCAGTGTATTTTTCATAACATAGTTTGTCTATGTTGTGCATGCGCTAACTAACATTTGGTACCACGTTTCCAAAATATTGCTCTGGGAACGAATGGTAGCCACGCCTGGCCATCAAATCGGACGTGGCTAGCGCCTGTGGCCCTGCGGTGTGATTTGATAAGCAGGGAAGCTATATTTTGAAAAATGGCTAACATACTTTAACCTATGGATGCCATGTGCGGTGTTGAATGGTCTTTAAGGTATCACAAAGACGCACAATGTAAACAAAGATAACCTACAACTTCTGTATTTGCATGAATAGTACAGTTCAACATGCTACAGAAGCTCTTGGCAGACTAGCTTACAAATGTCACCGCTGTCAATTTCAGGCCAATCCTGACTGGTTCAAGCTCTGTCTTACTGAGATATTGCCAGTTAAACAGGTGTTAAACAGGTAATATAGTGAATAGGTAATAGGTAAAAATAGTGTTAAACAGGTCATTATTGAAAAAAAAAACTTGTTAAAACGATGGCAGGTTATGAGAGAGTCCACTGTACTTAGCTATTGAGCAATTTGGAGTAGTTGAGTGTAGTAATGCTTTTTATATTTACAATTGAATAACCGATTTTAAATAGTAAATTAATTCAACATATTACCAAAGTAAATAAATATATGTAATAATACATAATACTAAATCTGTATAATGTACTATATAATATATTTTGTAGTACTTTGAATAAACTATTCATTGTAAATTAATTGATAGTTGTTGTATATTTGTTATATCATTTAGATTGTACAGTATTGGAATGTTTCACTAGTTTTATTGTTGTTTATATAAAATTAGGGAATAATCTGCCTTGATATGTCATCTTGGCTAATAAGTAATTGTTGTAAACATTACAGAAATGGAGTTTGTTAACTTTTTCAATTAACTTCATTTCATTACATCATAAGCAGTTGATGTTGGTCTGTCTGTGTCGTAGAGGTAAACTGGCCATAAGAATAATCATAATGGTAGTATAGTAATAACATTATTATGCTCAATAAATCAAACACATTGTGTAAGTAATTTACTTAAATAAGTAGTAAAAAATGATTCTTGAATCATGGAAACTGAAAAATTAAAATCAAGATGTTGGGGTCTAAAATGAAGAAACAATTTATTTATAAAAATATTGTGAGGGAAATAATTTAACCAGTGATTTTTTTTCCTACATGATTTACATATTTAATGGTACGAATGATGTTCCTTTAAGGAGGCCGATCTAAATTTGTAATTGAGAATGAGAAGAGTTTGACTTGTAAAATTTGTATTAGCTCTGAACTCGGTGATTTAAAATATCCATTAAATCATAATAATATCCATAGTCTTAAAATAATGATCAGACCGTAATAATAAACTTTTAAATGTGAAAAGTTAGATAGTTATAATATTACAAAAAAAGTGTATTTTATTCTACAAATGTACCAGTACAGTTGTATTTTGAACTTAAAATAACTTATTTTCTGCAGTCAACAATACTGCAAACTAATTTGTTTGTTACAATACCCACTAATTAGGTACGGACACAGTTGCTGATGAAAGTAGAGAAAATGAGCATGGAAAATTTCCTGGCATTTCAAGCGTGGTCTTGCAAATGACTGAACTGTTTATGTTTACAGTTTTTTTTTCATCCTGTAATAAATTACCAAGGCTATACACCTAAATTCAATGATTTACAGAAATGCCCCTTGTAAACCTATGGAAATGTTAAAAGTTACGATGCAGGGTTAGCATTTAATGTTTACTGGATAGACATGTAGTAAAAGTCTTAATATATTTATATAATAACTGGCAAATTAGGACCTTAAAGGTTTTTTTAAGCTAAAGTTACCTAATTAAACCTAACCCAAAAATAATTGTTCTGTGTTTTTATAAAATTAAACAGAAATAATTATAATTCTAGTTTTCCTTCAACATATTAAAATTTATTTCCAAAAAGAAAACGAAGGACTATCCACTGACCTAGTTAACTGGTATTTGTGGCCAAACTACAAAATAATTTGTTTTTCAAGTTTTAAATATACTGTATAATTATTTCTCAAGAAAATACATAATATTTCGTAGGCTTAAGCGGCCGTTGTCATTACTCATTACTAAAGCTTCCGGTAACAACCGCGTCAAGGTGTTATTTATAGTTACTTCACCAAACGTTTCGCCCATGCTGTGATGTGGCATCCTCAGTGGTATCTCTGAGACTGAAGTGACTATACAATCTCCAGGCTATATAGTCAGGACTCGTCTATATAGCCTGGAGGTTGTATTGTCATTTCAGTATCAGAGATACTACTGAGGATGCCACATCACAGCGTAGGCGAAACATTTGGTGGTGTAAATACTGTAAATAACACCTTGACACAGTCGTTACCGGAAGCTTTAGTTATTAGTAAAATACACATTTCATTATCCAGTCCAGTCCCTTTTTTATCATTATTAATTAGGCTCTATGTAGTGCCTGTATTCAACTGATAATTTTCTATTGAACAATGAACATATTACCAAATTCAAATGTTCAGAAATTACTATGTTGTAAACATAGAACATATAAATAATGTTTTTTAACACTACAAATAAATATAATGTATACATAAAATATTAAACATCTATAATAAATACTACAATAAGTTGCTTATTATTTTATAGTAGTCGACAGCCCTTTACAGGCATATTCTGTGAGCTTACTTACCTTTCCCCCGTGGTAACCTCTAAATCATCATGTCAATATTAAAGGCTCGTCCTGCTGCTGTTCTTCTGGACAACAAAGTTGGATGGTCAAGAAATTCCTATAAATCTTTAGCAATATTTCAACACGGTTATCTCAATACCGTTAATTTTCCAAACAGATTTTACATGTAATTGTATAGAGAAAAAATATATAGAAAAAAGTGTGGTATTTTTTTCCATATATATATATATATATATATTTTTTTTTCAAAACATACTGATAAATTATAGTGTATATGATAATTCTTTCTTATATTGCATTGTTTCTTATAGGGTAGTTCTTGCTTCGTTTAGCTATATATTTCAAAATATTTTGTTTTGTATATAACTAGAAATTGAAAACATATTTAGAAGCTACTGTAATTATGTAATTTCCATTTCCATTCCTGTCTTTTGAGGAACATAGACAATCATTCTACCTCTTTTAGTTAATTTAATATTCCGAAAATCACTATGACTGTTTCCCTGGTGTATAACAAATTATTTGAATCATCTATCTATACATAATTAAAAGTCATTTTCAAAATGGAAATTAATATTTACCGTACTTCGTATCAATAATTAAAACATTTTTGTGAGTTTATAATATATCGATAGTAAGAGGCATGTTTTCTCTATTTTATCTTGAACAAAATTGAAGAACCTGAGTTGTAAATAACATTTCTTCCCTAGGTAATATGTTAACATCTGAATGTGTAGGTAATTCAGAAAAGTGTTGTTATTACAGTGTGACATCAGTAAATAAAGTAAAATTGTACCTTCTGCAGCTGGATTATCTATTTTTCTTTCTTTTTTTTAAGCACAATTGGAAATTTTCATTATTGCTATCTTGTTAGAAATAATTAATTATTCTTGTAACAGTATTGCATATTATATTTTACTTCATTATTTAGTTTATTTAAGTATATTTGGCCAAATACGCACAAGCAGAAATACGTTTAAGGAATATGTAATGAATAATTGTAATAGTTTGAATATCCTAATACAGTAGTTGAAATAAAACTGAGAAACAACCAAGAGTGAGGGGGGCTATTGAATGAGTGGGATTAGGATCTTATTAAGATATTCTCTGTTAACTTGTTTTGTTAATCACTTCACTTTTAAAAGAGTATTTTCAAACTTCTTTTAAAGTGATTTTTGTATATTGGAAATTGTAAATAGTAATGCATCAGCATATGACTCGTTTTACGTAATTTGTTTTAGACTTGAAATATTACACAAAGTACTTGGTATAAACTTCTTAGCTTAAATTCATTCAAGTTAGGCCAGTAGTAATGATGGGAAAAAGGTTTTACTAGTATTTGATTTTGTTGCTTCTCCTATAGTATTTTTATGTAAAGTATAAATCTGAAGTGTGTGAAATATTAACATAAAAAATACATAATATACTAATAATAGTACATGAATAAAGTAGACAAGGCAAATATTTTAGTCTTCTACTACTACAGTTTTCATGTTTTTATTTATTTTTAATTTCTTAAAGTGGTGTTTTTAACTTGGATGTCTATGTTGTTATGAACATAATTAAGCATGTGAAAGTTACTTATTGGATATGCAGATTTATTTTGTTATAAAGAAACCTGTTTGATTTACAATGAAAAAAGTAGTTAAAATGTGTTCTGTTAATGCTGTGTAGACTAAACTTGTTAACTAAGTAACAGTATAGTCTTTGTACCAATCATTTTGTGAACATTTCTATTGTGGTAAATGGGAGAGTAAGTTTTATTTTGTCAACAGGCGGCGATGCGAACAATACAGACGGGAATGCCGAGCAGAGCATGGAGGATCTCATTATTGATGCCAATTGTGAGGTGAGTAAGCTTGTTTAGGGAGGATTACCAACATCAATCAAGCTATCCAAGGACGTAAACTGTGTTTGTACAATGGAATTGAGAATATCATTATTTTTGTTGTTCTTAAAGGTCACAATTTTTATATTAATGTTAAATGTTCAAGTTCAAAAAATGTAAAATATGTAAATAAGTCATATTTCTTTAAATACAAATATCTAGTGTTAATGTGGTATAATAATAATAATGGCTTTATTGTAGAAAAGTTTTTTTTATATACAAAAGGTGAACTTAATACTAATAAGTCCTCTCTTATAGTTCACCATTATATTGAAAATAGTAAATTAACCAAGCCAAATTTACAGAAACATGGAAATACAGAACTAAACTAAAGAAAAATACTACTGATTAAATCATATAATACAAATGAAATGTTATGTTCGGTTTTTAACATCTTACAGTTGATAGTTGTTGATATATTAAGATTTACGAGTTCTTGATTACTTTAAAAGACGCATTGAATTATTAAACATTCCACATTTATAATGTTATATTATTAATTTATAATGGCAGGTTTCTAAATCTGGATAAGTTTGTCGTTTGAAAAGTGATTTAAAACAGCAGTCAAAATAATGCACTATCTAAGGCTAACTTAAGAATAGCCTGAACGTAATTTATGAAATATTTGAAGGAGCAATATCTACTTTTAAGTAGTAGACAAACTAACACATGATCTACAATGATTTAGATAAATAATATAAACAATATAGTAATTGATTTAATACAGTATTTATAAATAATTACAAGTTGCACCAATTTCGCTGCTGGACAAGCTATTTAAAACTCTTTTAATTTGATAACAATTTTAATGTTGATATATTAAGATTTTAATTGATTTAGCTTGAAATTGGTGCAGTAAATAAAGGAATGGGGATATAATAAATAGTCTCGGATAAGGTTAAATAGCTCAAAGTTGGGGTTAATTTCATTCATATAGTGTTATGAAATCTGCTAAAAATCAGTTTGTAAAACAAAATCAAAACATTGTTTTTTAAAGAAGTTCTTTTCCCTTGCTTGATTAAATTTATGTAGTTTGTGATCTCACTTAACCCTTTCACTCCCAGATTTTTTTTTTTGGACGATCTGCATAAAAGCCCACCTATTTTCTATAGTGATCAGCATAAAAGCCCAAGGCACTTTTTATGGTTTTGACAGTATTCTAATTAATACCTTATATTTTTATTATTTTCCAACCAATTTCAATGATTTTTTTTGTTTTTTTGGAAGGATTTTCTTAACAAATATCACCAAGCATAATATAAAAATAGTCATACAAATTATATAGAAATAAAAAAAAAACACTTACCTTTTTTACATCCAAAAATAAAATACGTAGAAAGTTCAATATATACATTTTTTTTGAATTAGTAAAAATCAAACTAAACACTGTACACTATTATATAACTGATACTGAATAACATTTCAAATTTTTGTTCATTTTCTTCCATAGATAAAGTTTTTATGGACACTTTTCAAAAAAAGTACGTATTAAAAAAATAGGCCATCCTTAAACATCTATTTTGTTTGTTGTTAGGTTACCAATAACTACCTACTTATTTCATCTATTAATTATGTTTACAGCACTTGAATAAATTACACAAATGTTCAAAATCGAGAAAAAAACATCATTTACCAAATATTTACAGTTTATATACAAACTTTGTGTTAAAAACTGAGTAAACATTACTTTCACTTGACTCTTCAACAACATTGGCAATTGTATTTTCACTTAACAGTGATCGTGAACGTTTCATTATTCACTGATATGAACACAATAATACATTCGCTGAAGTAAAGTAAATAAACACAATACAAACGACAATAAAAACAAACGAACTGTGATGTAAACAAACAACTGCGACAAGCTTGGTATACTGCAACTGCACTGACACAGCTGACGGACGACGCAATAAGTCAACACCCACTAAATCATTTATTTTAGTTCGTTGTTTCAAATCCAAAGACGTTTAAACTTCCATATATGAATAAAATAGGTCCTACTGATTATATTAACATCAAAATATAATCGATTTTGACGAAAATTGATTTTTTAAAATTAAATACCAAAACGTCCGGTTAACCGGACGTTGGGCTTCTTTGCAGATACGACCGACGTCCGGTTTCCCGGACGTCGGGCTTGTTTGCATATACATTGAACGTCCGGAAAACCGGATGTTGGGATTGAAAGGGTTAAGAAAGTGTTTCTTTTATCTATATTTAAACCCATTGCTATTCCTTGATGAGTGTCTCGCAGTCGAAAACGATACTACTATCATGCCATGACGACTTCGTTCGACCATCAGTCAGCACTTGGACAAATCTGTCAGCAGTTAAATATTTAGTTATTTTAAAGACTATTGAGAATTTTCATGCTGATACTAATACAATAATAGTGACTGACCTGATATGTTGTTGAAGTTGTCAACCAGGCATTTATCAGTGTAAACATGGCAGACAATGTAAACATGGCAGAAGGTTATCGTGGTTTGAGAAACAGCGAAATTGATCATTTTATGGATGGTGATAGTTTTTTATTGAGAGAATGAAAAAATTATAGTGATGTAGTTATGTCAGATGATAGGCTAGTGATGATGTTACTTCTGAAGATGATATTGAAGATGTTCCTCTAATGCATTTTGTTGGTTATGTCAGTGATACTGATAGTGAATTCATAATGTTTAATGAAATATTCTGTATTGTACAGATGTATTAGCGTTGAAATATTACATAACAGATATATTAGCTTTTATTATTACTTTTTCTGAACTGTCAGAAATTTCAACATTAACTGAGTTTTATCATAGTTTATTTTAAATTTATTGCCATGACTCCATATAAAAAATGCTGCTAACTCAACATATCTCAATTACAACTACAGTCATTGTAACTCCATCTCCATGATTTGTTCCACATCGTTATACAATATAATCAAGAAGTTTTACTGTCGTTAAAAACACAAAGGTTCTATGCATATTATCAGAAACATAATAATCTTGTATTAAACTACCGGTAAAGACGAATTTACCCCACAGTTATATACATAATACCTTTAAGTGGTTCAAAGAAGTATTTGCTTAAGGCCTCAAGATAACCATTATTAAATTTATCTAAGTTACAAAAAACAATATACCTGCAACTAATTACAAATAAAATATATTAATAAGTTTTATTTATTTAATATAAATTATCATCAAGATAAGTATAGTTTTTAGTAATAATAGATTATGTTTTATAAATTATTGTAATACAATTTGTGTTTAGAATAAAAAGGTAGATATTGTAGCCATTTCTTCAAGTATCGGGTGAAGAGCTTCTTACCACTACTCTTTAGTACTTGTGGTAAAGCGTCCCATAACTTTGCACCTGATTCTTTGTAACTGATTCTCTTTACTGTGGAGCTAAGGCTATGTATGTGTAGGTAATAGTTGCGTGTCTGGTATTGTGATGGTGGATTTCTGTTCCATTTCTAGCTGATTCTGGTTTCTAGATGTGGATCTGGGTTATTGTCTTCATGATGTGTTAGTTGTTCACTGTAAAGATCTCCAATTTTTTAAAGGCTCTTCTGCGGGGTTTTCTGTGCTGAAAGTTACACAGGATTCTGATTGACTGGAGATCAATTCTATGCACATTATGACTACTGAGTTTGTCATTCAGCTGGTGGTGGTCAGTCCTCTCAGTAAGGCAATCTATATTGATGATAAGTATAGTAGGATTTTTTTCAGCATAAATCTTTTCTAGTACCAAATTGATTACTTACAGTTCTGCCTCGAGGTTTCCTTTTGTCCTGTAGGTACAAGCTAGATAGTGTTTTTTGTTTGTTAGTTTTAATGAAAAATAGTATACTTTACTTACAACAGAGAACAATTTCCCTTTTTATGTTATTTTACTTGGTAAGTACTTTGGTTAACTACCCTTCATTCATTCAAATTAAATTACTGTTTATTAATTTGCGTTATTTGCAGGAATTATTTCTAAATCACATGCGAATTCAAAGAATAGAAAACTTGGAACCATTAACACGTATTGAGCGACTTTATCTTCGATGGAATTTGATCAAGAAAATAGAGAATCTTAACACAGTGACGACACTCAGGGAGCTGGAGTTATATGACAACCAGATCACATGTATAGAGAACCTCGACTGTTTAGTTAACCTCCAGTAAGTTTAAGAACAGATTATAACAAAAATAGAACATGTGGAGTGTTGAGTAAATGTTAAGTTTCCTTATTTAAAGTTAAGATTGTTTGTTCCTGAATTTAGAATTAGATTGTAAGCGAACGAGCTTATGTGAGCAAAATAGTTATTTGAATTGTATAGTGAATCCTGTTATCACAAATTTAAAAATTTTACCTGTAATGCCAGTCTAATTTTTGTAAAGTTACATCAATCCATATATCTTTGTTATGTTGAATTTTCTGTGCCGGGTGATTGACAGTAAGCCACATTTACCATCCACACACCTGGGGATTCATGGAGGAATGGAACTGGGGACCTACTAATGCTACTGTTATACTACAACTTGTCACGTTGAGAAACTCATAGCGGTCAGTTGGAAATACAGTTACAATTTGTACAACCAGTCATCATGAGTTACTGACTATGACAATTTTAGGCATAAAAGTACTGGTAGTAGGACACCATTTCATTTCATCGTGAATTCCTCTGGTCTGACGGCGGAAACATTATTTATTGAACTCAATCACCATAGTATTTTTTTTACTTTCTCCCATATGCATTAACATAGAGAAAGTATCGTGATCGTCCAAAAAATCTTTTTTACAAGTTGGTCCCCCCGAATCCAAAAAGTGATTTTTTTTAAAAACCGTGGTGTCTGTGTGTATGTGCTCTTCGCTGGAAACCAAACGGATGGATCGATTTTTATGAAATTTGGTGTCAGTATGTAATAGCCAATACCTCCAGACTATAATTTTACTTTTTTGAAATTTTAGTTATATTGTTTTTATGGGTAAAAAAACATACAAAAATGGAATTTTGTCAAATACGGCTCTAACAATTTTGATTAAATTTTAGGGACAGTAAAAACCGCATGCCCCTAACTTTTATTGTTTTGTTTTTGAGTTGTAACATTTTCTTTGTACGGGCAAAAACATTTAAAAATGCAATTTTTTCTAGCTTTATTCTAATGATTTCAATAAAATTTTCAGTAAATATGCAAATTACAACTAAAAATAGTTTGTTTACCACACTACTAAGTTGGGGCTGGAGGCCGAAGGCTAGAAGCCACTACTGAAGTTGTTATGTGTTGTTTATATACAATGTAAACAATGTGATTAATTGAACAGCTGTTTTTGAAGATTTTTTCCCTACACTTTTATTTAAATAAAATAAGTGTTTTGTGTGTACAATCCATAAATGTAATTAATTGAACATCCGTTTTTATTTAGGTGTGTATACACTAAACTATTTCAATTATTATTTCTTTAACATGATTTGTACATTTTTAAAACAATGTGACATAACAAAGGGAAAGAGAGAAAGTTTATGCCTGTTACCTGGCACCATTTACTTACCATTGTGGTAAGTTCTTGTTCTGTGAAGTTCACTTGTTATTTATTCCTACCAAATTGTAATATAGTAACTAAGAAACTATTATTATAGTTATGACAGCTTAAGAGTGAAAATTAAATGGTTCTAAACTGTTTACTGATTTAAATATTTTTCAAATTTGTGTTTTTTTCTATAAAAATGGGTTTTAGACATAAGGAAATATCTAAGTGTCAACATAATTAAGTTAGTATAAATAGGCTACTTTTGAAAATAAATGTTAGTATATTAAGTCGTTGATGTATGAAGAATAACTGGATTCCTCCGTCATTACTGGTACTGCCTGCCAAGTCACCCATCATTTATTTAGAGAAAAAAATTATTTTTTTCTACTCTTACCAGCATTTTTTAAATACATATTTATTTACATAACCTACAAGGCTAATGTTTTAATTGGTAAAATAAAATTTGTGGAATGCATAATGTATGTACATAGTAATAAAGTGTTAGTTGTTTTTCTTCAATAGTTGTCTCCAGTTAAAATTCATTCAAGGCAAGATATGTGACTTCTAAAATGAACTTGTTTGGTTGTACAGTGGAGTAACGGTAATTCGAAATAATTGGGACCAAACCCATTTCGGATTACCGAATTTTTCGGATTAAATAGATTTTCTTATGATGCTCTTTTGATAAAACATAACATTAAGTACACTACTTAAGTTTTTAACACCATAGTAGCCCATGATTTTAAAAAGGAGAATGAACCCTTTAATAGAAGAATACATTCAACTGAGACGTAAGATCAAACACTGTTTTTCAGGAAAAAAGTTGAAGTCACTAGTGGAAATCGATCCCGGCCCCAGTGCTACTTGATTCCATTGCATTCGCCACTAGGCTACGTAATCAGCTGACAGAAGTCATGTGCATATTTCTGGCGTTCTCACGCCACCTCAGACAGTACTCTTCCCAATTTCCACTGTCAGTCTCTTATCAATAGTTCGAACTTGTGTGTTTACATATCTCAGTTTTGTTGTAACCCATACAGATGCTCCGTCTGCGTTTGATCTGACACTACGCTACGTAGAGCAACACACCGACGCGACCCCAGTGGCTACCATGTTGTGAGATGCTAGTGTAATTTAATTTCGAGGGAGAGTAATTTTTCTTAAAGCAAAGAAATTTAACTGATATTTTCAAGCCAAAGTAATATTTGAAAAGTTTATTAACAGTTAAATACTTGAAATAATATTTTCTTGTAAATTTTATACATAAAGTAGTGGTTCTTACAGTAACAGCATTTTAATTTTTGCAAAATCTGTTATCAATTTCTGTTTCAGATTAAGTGAATATTTGGATTACGGAAGTTCGGATTAGCGGGACTCTACTGTATTTTGTTCTTTTGGTAGTTATTCAAATCTTTGCCTTCAGTTAATCAATATCAGCTAAACAAATTGATTCAGCTGTATTTTTGATTTTGATTTTGCTCAAGTAATAAATTTATGTTTCATCCCAAAATAGTGTAGTTGGAAATTTATTGATTATGAGTTGAAATATTTCTTGTGCTAATTTAACTATGTTTATGATGTAAATTTACTGTTGTTTTTCAGAATTTTAGATCTATCATTTAATCGGATCAAAGAAATTTCTGGACTAGATAGTTTAGAAAATCTAGAAAAGCTGTATTTATGTTCTAACAAAATTTCAAAAATAGAAAATGTTAACCACTTAAAAAAATTAAAACTTCTTGAATTAGGTGACAATAAAATTAGGGTAAGTACATTTTTCACATTATATTTAGTATATTAAGCAACATTGCATTTAGATAGTATAAGCAGTTTAGAAAAAAGTTGGAAAATCAACAGCGTGGCTAAACTACAATGTGGCTTTAGATAGTAGAGGGAAGTGAATTTATTTGTTATATGAAAATTAAAATTTCTGAAAAAGGTTGTCACTTGTAGGCATGTTCACCTCATTCCATTACTTGATTTTCATGTCAGAAGAATTCATTACAGCTGCCTAAATAACAAGTTCTACTATAGTCTCCTAAAAATAATTTTGTTTTTATTTCAGCTCTCATTAGACTATTTATTTGCGTGGTTAACCCTAGATCGTGAATCCTGGCGCTTCGCATGCTATTTTCAAGCAATACGCGAAAGTAGGCATGTCTTGTGCTCTTTTGTAAAACTCAATAAAACATATGTTTATCATAAAGCAAGCGCGACAAACTTGGTACCAATCGACACAGAATGTTCTGTTCTGTATATTTCATATTTCTAATAAATTTTTTATTCAATTTTATTAACGTAGGAATAAAATTAAAACATGCAATTTGAAATTCCCGCTTAATTCCCACTGGAGGGGGTCAAGATTGGGAAAAATGGTCGATGTTTGTCGCATAACTGTACAATAACCAATAGTCGGAACTGTACAATACAAACTGTCAGTCTGATGTGAATGAAATACTCTAAATTGCAATGTTGTAGGTGTTTTGGTTGTTTTAAAAAAATGTGTTTGTATACCTTTGTTTGCTTGTTCTTTCTAAAGCCAGTATTGGTGCGTTACAAGCTGTTGTAAAAAACAAATAAAAAATTGGGTAGAAAGCTTGAAAGTTCTTCGTTTGGTACCGTCTCGAGGCAATTTCATGCTGTACGTTGGCAATGGTCACGTGACAATGATGATGTAGGCCGTCAGTTTACGTTTAGCCATCTTTTTTTATACACAACGCTCTCTCGACCGCTCGTATTTACCATAATAAGTGTAGTGAATTGAAATAAAATGAAAGTGTAGAGTAGTGAATAGTGTATGGTAGTTCATATATAATATATTTTAGTGGAAGTGACAGTGCATAAAAGGAAATTAGTTTTAGGCATTGTTCAACAAGTCTTATCACTAATCAAAATTCCATTATATTTATATAAAAGCACTAGCACTTCAAAATCATAATAATAACAATCCTACATACTAATAAAGCAATATAGGGCTAAAAACAGGCTGGAGAACTAAGAGTGAGTAAAATATTTTTTTTAGTCTATTTTAATTTTACAACCATGTATATATTTATGTAGTTACCAGCCTAAACATTTATTTTTTATCCAATTTGATCAAATAAGGCATGTAAAAATATGGTATTAGTTTAGCATTCTCATAGTAATCTAAGATCTTGAAAACAAATCTATTATTTGTATTCGCTCAAAATTATGCTTTTATTTTATTTATCAACAATATAACGTAATATGTTATTATCCTACGTCAAAACTTTATTTTTGTCACAAATATAATTATTTTTTTATATTTATATTCAGATATATTTGTTTTATCAGTTTTTGTTCTCAGAAAAAAATCCTAAAATGTTAATATTTTATACTATGATTACAATATGCACAAATTTACAAGAGCCATTTACACAATTTGCGCACACTGACTTTTGATGTTATAAATTTTAAACTTTTTGGAATATATTGATATATTTTACATTTTATTGTAGCTAATAGATTGTACTAATAAAGTACATACATTGAATTTAACATCATCACTGCTCTCAATATTGTGCAATGTAGTAAACATGCTGAAATTTTGATTATCAGTTGCCAATTAAAAATTTACATTTATTTGTAATTGATAATTTTAAAGTAGAATAAGAACACTTTTTATAGACAAGTGCATCTTTACGTTATATGCGTATAAATAAGTGCCATATTTCTGTGTTTAAATATTTATGATATTAGTATGAGTAGATACTAAATATATTATGAATCATTCGAGGTAGAGTAAAAAAATTCCCGAACTGGATGTCCAGAGACACTTGGCATAGTTGCCGTTTGGAATATCGTTGTGTAGCAGCTGTAGCTACTGGTAGCGCGAGTATCATCGCTCAGCTACCATTGTTGTGTAGAGTGATTTTTGTATGTCTGCGTGTTTACATAGTTGCTTTTTGAAAATTGCATTTAATGAACATTGAGCAAATATTAAATATTTTGTTTTCCTTTAAAAGTCACCTTTTGAGATACTTCAAATATTAATTCAAGCACACATAGATGAGATGATGAAGAAAAGCCAAACTGGCACAAATGTTTTAGTGAAAGTCGCATAAACATTGAAAATTATCCTTGTAGTGGATGCTCTTTGACTGCAACCACAGATGGTAAAAATGTGTGAGTTCGGCAATCGCCCGTGCAAACAGAAGAATAATGATTGTTGAATCTGAGATAAATTTATCATTAGGCATTGTCCACATCATTCTTCATGACCATTTTTGAACATACATCAAGGTTGTTTGTGAGTGGTTCCAAAAATGTTGACTTCAGACCATTAAGAGCAACAGATGACAAGGGCTGATGAGTTTATTGACATGGCCAATGCAGATCCTGATTATTTATTTATTTATTTATTTATTCATTCATAAGACGCCGATCGTCAAGATATGGGCGAATATGGATTTCCAATGAGTGTGATGAGTGTAGATGAGCGAATGTAGTCATTGTTACAAACTAAGGCCGACTATTCCTTAGAAAGTGTCATTAATTAATAGCTCAATGACAAATGAACAGCCGGTGGTTATCAGCTGATCCTTCTCAAAATGTATTGACTCTGATTGGGATCGAACTGAGAACCTTTAGCACATGAAGCTGGGATTGAACCAACTACGCTACCGACCAATTCAAAAAGAAAACCGTTTCTGGTGACTATACATGCTATTTTCGGTATGACTCTAAAAAAAGCAGTCCTCTGAATGGAAAACAACATCATCACTAAGAGAACAAATTTCGCTTGGGCAAAAGTAAAGGGAAAGTTATGCTGGAAGTTTTTTTTTACTGTAACGATTTAATTCACTATGAATTAATTCTCGAAGGTCAAACAGTGAATAAGGAACTTTACTCAGACATTCTTAGGCGCTTATGAGATGCCATTAAGAGAATATGGTCTGAAAAATGGGCAGAAAACAATTGAATTTTGCTGCATGATAATGCTCCTGTAGGTTACCACGCTAGAACATCCTACTCGCCTGTCCTTGCATCAGCCGATTTCTTCCTGCTCATACAGCTGAAACATCAATTAATAGAGAACAATTTGCACAGGTTGAAGCTGTCAGAGAAAATGTGACAAAATCATTAAAGGAAATTTCAGAAAATGAGTTAAAAAATTGTTGGGACTATTGTGTTGTTGCAGGAAGAGAGTATTTTGAAGATAATTGGCTTTGTACGTTTGTCATCATCATCATCATCATCATCATCATCAGTCAACGTTTCCGCTTTCGCAGGTCGTCTGACACAGCCTCTTCCACTTCTGTCTGTCTCTCCACGTCTTCTCCTCCTCCACCTGTACCCTCCGAAGTCCCCTTCTCTCCACATCCCTCCACACCTGGTCTATCCATCTTCCTCTCGGCCTTCCCCTCGGTCTCCTTCCTCCCTCTTGTTTCTCCAAGGCTATCTTTGGCATTCTGTTATCTTCCATCCTCTTCACATGACCCATCCACTGTATCCTCCTTCTTTCCATCGTTTCCTGTAATGTTATTACTCCCAGCCTCTCTCTGATTACTTCATTTCTTATTCTGTCTCTTCTACTAACCTTCTCTATTCCCCTCAGGAATCTCATCTCCGCTGCTTGTAATCTGCTGATGTCACTTTTATTCCATGTCCATGTCTCCGCTCCATATAATAAGATTGGTTGGTAATACATTTTATACATTAACAATTTTGCCTCCTTCCCAATATTCCAATTCCATAGTATCTTTTTCACTAGATTGAAAAACTGTCCACATTTCCAAATTCTTTTTCCTATTTCCTTTGTCATCGTACCCTTGCTTGTTATTGTACTACCCAAATAACAGAAATCTTCTACTCTTTCCAGGACATTCCCTTGAATTGATATATCTTCATTTCCTCCATCCATTCTTCCCACCTTCATTACCTTACATTTTTGTACATTCATCTTCAGTCCATACTTCTTTGCCACTTCTGCCCATTTCGCCAACTCTCGTTCCAACTCTTCTTCTCTTTCTTCCCATATCATTACATCATCTTCATATGCAACCACCTTCAAGTCCTCAGCTCTTCTGTCCATCTGAACCCCTGCAATGATTTCATCCATGATCACATTGAAAAGAAAAGGTGATAGTACACTACCCTGTCTTACACCTCTCTCTGTTTTAAAGGATTGCGTGAATTTTTCTTCTATCCTTACTTTACTTTTACATATTTCATAAAGATTCCTAATCCTTTCAATTATCCCCTCCTTTATCCCTCTTCTTCTCAGATTCTCCCAAATCATTTCTCTCTTCACTTTGTCATATGCTTTTTGTAAATCTATGAACGCTATCACTGTATCCTTCCCATACTCCCATCTCTTTTCCAGCACTTGCCTTATCACAAAAATCGCATCTACTGTTGACCTACCTCTTCTAAATCCACACTGCTCCTCTCTTCCTGTTTCTTCCAGTACTGGTTTTATTTTTTGAAGCAGTAACCTTTCGTAGATCTTCATACTCTGACACAAAAGGGTTATCCCCCTATAATTCTCACACTTCTGTTTGTTCCCTTTTTTATAAATTGGTACAATTATGCCCATTTCCCAGTCTTTTGGTATCCTCTTACTTTTCCATATCCCCCTCATCACTCTGTATAACCATTGCATTCCCATCGGTCCTGCCGCTTTAATCATCTCCACCGTCACTTCATCCTCTCCTGGTGACTTTCCATCCTTCATCTCCTTTACCGCTTTTTCCAATTCTCCTATACTTAAGTTTTCATCGTCTTCCGTATTAATCATCTCCTCTCCCATTCCATCTTCTTCCACCTCCGTTCCTTCTAACAATTCCTTAAAATAATCTTTCCATGTTTCCAACACCTCCTGCTCCTTCCATTTAATTTCCCCACTCACATCTATTACTTTAGTCATCATTTCTTTTGGTTTTGTCTTATTTTTTATCAATCCATAAAAGATCTTCTTATTTCCTTCAAAATTTGACTTCATTTTTTCTTCAAATTCCTTCCATGACTTTTCTTTAGCTTCCTTTAACATCTTTTTTGCTTCTTTGTCAAGTCTCTTCCATAGCTCCCTTTTCTCATCTGTCCTTTCATTAAACCACTCTCTCCAAGCTCTATTTTTATTCTTAATTGCTTCCGCAATTCCTTCGTTCCACCATGGTGTCTCTTTATCCCTTTTCCTCCCTGATGTTCTTCCGCACGTTTCCTCCGCTGTTTCAACTATTGCCTTTTTGAATCTTATCCATTCCTCCTCTCCTGTTTTACTTTCATCTCTGGGTACTTTTTCTTTTAATTTCTTCACAAAGTCCTCCTTTACTTCTCTGTCCCTCAATTTCCATGTTTTAATCCTTGTCAACCTTGCAACCCTTCCAATTTTGAACCACTTAAACATCGCTATCAGTAATCTGTGATCCCCCCCCAGATTTTCACTTGGTATAACTTTTACATCTATCAAAAAAGGTTGTAAACACTTTTTAACTAACACGTAGTCTATCAAACTTGGGTGTTCTCCATTCCAACTATACCTAGTGAACTTCTGACTCTCCCTCTTCGCGTGCCACGTGTTTCCCACTATCACTTCATTCCTCAAACATAAGTCCAACAACTTCTCTCCTTCCTGATTCCTTTCCCCTATCCCATAGCCTCCCATAATCTCTTCATATCCCTGTCTATCCATTCCTACTCGTGCATTCATATCTCCAATTATCACAGATTTCTCTTCTCTTAGTTGTCTTTCAAGCTCCTCTTCAAACTCTACTTTCTCTTCTTCTGTACATCCTGTTTGTGGTGCATATGCTTGTATTATATCCATCATCTCTCTCCCCATCCTAATTGTGATCTTAATTAATCTGTCATTTACTGGCTCAACATTTATTACACTACTCGTCATCTTCTTGTACGTTTGTATCTTCGTAAAATAAGTATATTTCAACCGATTCCAGAAATTGTTTGACTATACCTCATATATATATAAATGGTTTTTATCAAATACAAAAACATGTTAATTAAGTTTCGTATTGAATTGTTAGAAGGAGTTTTATCAAGAACTTCACAATGAAAATATATATTTATACTTATACAAACTCTGATTTCCATTACAATAATTTTATTTGTGATATATCTTAAAACAACCCAAAGACACAAAGAAGGCCTCTCAGCAATCTGTATAGATAAAGGATGTTACATTCTGTTTTCCATTCTTGTTAAAGAACAGTTTAGTTCAGTTGTTATTCTGTCTGTTTGGAGGCTTTTTAGACTTCCTGCTCCTTTGGTCGTTGTACATTTTAGTGACAATGGGTTGTACATTTTTTGTTTACTTCCAATCTGATATTTATGTACGTTAGTATCACTCTAACTGTTCTTTTTTGATGAGGGAGACAAAGGTAGTTGGACATTTGCCATCATTACGTGAAAAATAACAATCACGACGTTTCGATTTGGTAAAACCCAAACCATTTTCAAGTGCTAAAAACTAAATTACATCTACACAAACATGTTATAAAACTATGTTCTTAAACTAATAAACTTATCTACTTTAATAATTATCTACATTTCAACCTAGATCCTAGAATGGAGTACAACAAAATGAACTTCTACTAAATATAAAAAATATTAACAGGGTTAAATTAATATAGCCAATTAGGCGCTGTCAAGGTCACGATATCAACGAAAAATGTAAAACACAATAAAATTAATATTCAAATTAGACTGAAATAAGATTACATTAACTAATCATAAATATATGGTACCTGAAAAACACAATTAATTTAAAATTGATTGTACAAATAGATCTAATAAACAATGGCTACCCTCAGTCTCTCATAAACAAATGCAAACAAATAAGAAAACGCAAACAAACACCCACTGACACAGAAAAGCCGAAAGCATTCATGTCCATTCCATATACGCCTAACCTTTCAGAAAAAATCAGACGCATAGGTAGGAAATGCAAAATCAGAACATCATTCAACACACAAAACACATTAAGACAGTCTTAAACTAAAACTAAACCAAAGAATGAGGAGCAATCCTACAAAAATGTAGTTTATTGCATTACTTGTGAATGCAATGAAAAATACATAGGGGAAACAAAGAGACCACTGGAAGTTAGGCTAAAAGAACACAAAAATAACATTAAAAAAGGAAACACTACACATTCTAAATTAGCTGAACATGCCTGGAACAATGAGCACAGATTTAACTGGGATAACACTAAAATACTTCACAGGGAACCACATTTTTTTAAACGTAAATTCATCGAAGGTGCCTTTATGAAACTAAATAATGAACAAGTAATCAGTCAAAGTAGCATAGAAGTTAGACCCACGTGGGTTCCTTTACTTAAAAACACACTTGATAAAAAGTTCAATACACTCATGACATCATCTAACCAGAATCCTACACCACCTGCACCTATAAAAATTAAACACCCCATGAGTCTCCGTCCCCGTACCTGAGTCACCGCATTTTTGGCGATCTCGGAGCGTACGTCCCTGACCTCGTCAGTCTGTGTATGGTTGTTGTAAAGTGTAGTGTGTATGTTTGTCTAGTCCCCGTGCTTTATCACCTTGGAGGGAACTTCGTAGACACTGCATTTGGATTGTATCATCCTCACTTCGTACCTGGCACATCTAGACGCCATCGTCACTGCGGGTCGTAAGACTTCATCTTTTTTGTAATATTTGATTATGGTATTGTTTTATTCCTAATAATTGTTGTCTTTTCAGGTTAAAATGTAATTTTAATAGTAGTCTCAGTCCTTTCGAGTCATATATATATATAATTTTTTGTGCGTGTTGAATGTTATTTTAAATTAATTGTGTTTTTCAGGTACCATATATTTATGATTAGTTAATGTAATCT
>JAQJVL010003897.1:0-53066 GCA_035578905.1 Stictocephala bisonia
GGTGCCTGCAGTGTCACTCTATAGCAGTCAATTAGCTGGAAAGTGTGCATAGACCACTCGATCCTCGGTTTGCGACTGCGGGCGGTCCAGCCTCGGCTCAGTTACTATTAGCATTGCTCTGCCCGGGTCACCTGAAAGGGGTCAATGGTCAACACTACTGTACCGGTGCCTACGGTGGCACTCTATAGCAGTCAATTAGCATAAAGCTGTCCATAGACCACACAGAGGGTGGTCCGGCCTCGGCTGAGTTACTATTAGCATTGCTCTGCCCGGGTCACCTGAAAGAGGTCAATGGTCAACACTATGGTACCGGTGCCTACGGTGGCACTCTATAGCAGTCAATTAGCATAAAGCTGTCCATAGACCACACAAAACCTCTGCGGGTGGTCCGGCCACGGCTGAGTTACTATTAGCATTGCTCTGCCCGGGTCACCTGAAAGAGGTCAATGGTCAACACTACTGTACCGGTGTGCCTACGGTGGCACTCTATAGCAGTAAATTAGCTTTTAAGTGAATGTTGTACGGACACCGGCCAAGGGCAGTACGCTGCTACTTTGAGAGCCGCTGTGTAGGCTTAAGAATAACACATGACCACGCACAAACCTGTTCGTTTAATTGTTCAGTGAGATCGTGATCTGGTATATAAGTAGAAAGTGTTTCTATAACCTTCAACTATAAATATAGTTCGGCTTATTTTGGTCTTATTTATCCATACTTAGTGTGCGGATAATTCTGTGGGGGAGGGATATTCTTATTCTTAGATATGAGATGCCGACACAACTTTGTGTGTATTCAAGTCGAATATGAATGATTAGAGAATGTAGGATGAGCGTGGATGCTCTGTGTAGGCTGATTACTAATCGAGTTAAACTGTTCTTCAGAGAGGGCCATTTATTAATAGCCCAATAACCGTACTACTACTAAGGGACCTCCATATTTACGTTGTATCCAAACCATCAGACCAAAGCGTCTGATTTTCTTCTTATATACCAGCCTGATACTCTTCCCTACACAGCATCCGGACAACGACAACCACCCAACATGGACGCACCATACTTTTGTAGTAGTGTCCACGCTAATAGCAACCATTGAGCAGACGCAGTAAGCATAGAAGCTTTCTCCTACAATCCCCACAACAGGTTCTCCACAAGTACCTGGGTTACAGCACTGCACCACTATCGCACAATAGCGATAGTGATTCGGATGATTGATAGACTGTTCATCCAGTAATAATGATTCAGAATTTGAATTTCAGTGAATTGTCTAAGCATGGAATCCAAAAGTTTGTATCGCTGAATTTTCCTGCCTCTATATCTTCGAGATTTCCTATATCGTAACTCAAAATAATGCTAGATCGAGAGCAGGGTCGTTCAGTGTTACGTTGAAAGTGGAAGAGATGGAGTGAACCAGAGCTACGAATTAAACAAATTTATCTTGCCAAGTCAATTTTAGACTCAAGTAGGTTCATAAATAAAAATCTATACAGTGAAACGCTTTTGATAGTTCGTTTTATTGTATGGGATGTTTTATTCAGTTATGAGTTCATAGACAGCCACTGTGATAATTTACCTTCAAAATGTATAATAAGTCTGACAATGTAGATGAAAATGAATTTAGTTTTAATGTACGGTGTAAGAACAAAACATCCACTGACGAACTCATTATATATTACTACAACATAGATTTATTATTAATATCATTATAATATCAACTGAGAAATTCACATGAGAAAGAACTTGTCAACTTGAAACATCGTAACTGACATATATTATTTAATTCCGTAAGCGAATCGTTTCCCTAGAAATTTCTCGATCTAGGAGGAAGATAAGTTAGCTTGGTTAGATTCATTTTACTGCTTAAGGGCAAAGGAAGGTAGGATAAATATCAGAAATATACAAAATTACGTAGGTTCCACCCTATATCTCTAAAAGATCCAATGGTTTTATATCATTCCCACTGTCTAATAAGATACAGACACGACACTTCCATTGCTCCGCTGTGGAGCTAGCGCGACAGTAACGCTCCAAGTGGCCGGACCGCACAACTACTTCACATTACCGTTGAATTGCAATGTGTCTTGCAAAGAAGTGGAATAATTACAATATTACAATAGAAAAAGTACCATGACAGATTTTAGACATAAGTAATTTGAAATTTTCTAGTCACAGCTTTGGTTGTAAATAGTGTATAAATACGGACTGCTGTCGTCTCGTCGCTAGGAGAGCTAGCGTCGTGCTTGTCTTCATTTTTTAACGAAGAGTCGCTACTGTAAGTAGTTAATTGTCATAGTGTTTTAATTCATACTTTTAACAACTGTTTATTACTATATATTTTTAGTGTGGATTTAAAACCAATTGATTTTTTAAATCATAAAAAACAGCTGCTAAACAAAGACAATACTACAATATCCGTTCTGTTAATATTATTTGTAATGACATTTTGAGGAAATGAAGATGTTGTATCATTTATGCGCCATTACAAGAAACTTTTCATCTCATAGAACAACATCAATTTAAAAACCCCACACACAGTTAATAAATAAAAACAATATCGAATAATATTTCTGTTGCTTTTAATAGTCCTGTATATTTCAGTTCACCTACTATCACAGACCAAGAACAAAGTATCATGAGTGCAGCGAATGACGGGGTTGGCACATGACGCGTGTAGGGGTATTCCCTGTTGACTATTTTAATTAGGTGGGATTGAAATGTATACTACAACGTTTTAAACAAAAAAAATGTCATATTTTATAACAATAAATTACTTGATTTTATAACTAAATAGGAATTATACGTTTATCACTCAGTTAGCGCCTTCAGTCAAGGCTGATACAGCTAGCGCAACAGTTGTGCTAGGAAACAGCAGCCATAACACTTGCAGGAAACTATTTTAAAACTGTATAACCATTTCAATTACTAAAAATATTCAATGTTAAAGAAAAGTATTAAAGTATGTAAATACATGATGTATTTGTTTATATTTAACATATTAATACACTTTTGGAGTGACCGTTCTATATTTGTTGTTCTTATATATATATTACTTATTTTGTTCATGGGCTGTTCCAAATCTATTATGTCAGTTGATGAAGTGTTACCAACTAAGGATGCTGAAAAAAAAAAAAAAAAAATATATATATATATATATATATATATATATATATACGATAATAATAAATATCTTTAAAATATAATATCTTTATAATCATAAGTTGATCACACTAAAATAAATATACATAACAAAACAAATAATGTACTTACATACTAGCCTACTACATACTACTAATAGATACCAACATAGATACTACTACATACCTATATAAAACTGTTATTAGAGACTTAATATCCATGGCATATAATGTACCTACAACTTATCATGGGATCAGAACCACGTTGTATTGCAAAAATCCGAATCATACCAACTACCACATAGAAATAAAAAAAAGAGGTCGTATTCAATACTGCGCTAAATGTGTGACAAGTTAGTGTTTCGAGTCGAGTAGTTATTTCTCCAGTTATGACAGGGCAAGCAACTTGTCAGTCCCTCCCTTTATACCATCTCAAGGATAAACGTAAGAATTATAACCGGTACTAAAGATACTCATTAGTTAAATCTATTTATAACTGCCTCTTGGACATTCGCTATGGCCATAAGAGAGCGACCTCTGTCACTTTATTTATGTGCTACCACCCAACATACACACTTCAGCTTCTCCAATTATTATCCAACCTGATTACAACAATTGAGGGGACATATTACGAAGATGCTCGGTCCTCTTAATACCGGCATGGCGTCCGCTCAATGGTTGCTATCGGCGTGGACACTGCTAGAGAAGGCTGAGGTGTCCATATTTGGTGGTAATCATTGTGCAGATGTTCTGTGGGGGAGATAACTGAGTATCAGGCTTGTCAATTAGCTGAAAATCAGACCAGCACTACGTGTTCGGATTCCACGTAAAGCTGTAGGTCCCTTAGTTGCCCTGGCTGTTGGGCTATTAATAAATTGCCCTTTCTGAGGAACAGTTGAACTCAGTTAGTAACCAGACTACACTCATCCTACACTCATATAATCATTAATATTCGCCTTAAAATACCAACAACGTTGTGTCGGCGTCTCATATGTAAGAATGAAGATCACTCATCACACGGTACCTAGAAAAGAAAACTGTAGGTACCAAGCACATATCCCATGACGTCACATGGGTGAAATTGCAAATATAAACAAAAATATACTGTTCTAATTTCCTTAATTACAATTCCAACTGATAAGTGGTAAATAACTTGCTTACTACTTAGCTGAATGCTTCTTGGTAGATTTAGTTACCAGTATTTAATAGAACATACAAATCAGCTGATTTCACTCATGTAACGTCACAGTCTACTGCGCAGCCTAGTCGGGATACCCACAGTCTTTTCTAGTTACCGAAATTCATCATTACTTATAATCTAAAAAAACTTAGCCCCCAAGAAACTGCACAGCACTACGCCACAACTGGTTTTTTAATAATAAATAGTGTTGTACCACAGACAAAGGTAGGCTATACACTTGCAAATAAAAGAAATTCTCTGTGATACAAGTATGTGGTTGAACCCAAAAAATAAATGATAGCCAAATGCTCAACACTGAGATGAGACCCTCCTTCGTTTAAAATAACTTTCCCTCAGTAATTTCAGGAATGAGCTCAGTAATTTTCAAATAATCATTGAACTCATTTATTTTTATATAAATAATACTTTTTAAACGATGCAATACTCATAACATCAATACTAAATTCAGGCTGATCTAATTATACATTTAAACTTATCTTGCAGAAATATAAAATACTTACTTTCCATGTACACATTCAAGCAGAAATAAGAATACTTTATAATTAATCGATAATACTATTTATTTAAGGTAAATACTATTATTTAACTGCGTCATCGATTTGTATTAAATTTAATTATTTGAACATTTTAATCTTGCCATAAATTATTTTTAATGACAAACCAAAATATCCCATGTTACTATATTTAAATCACTGTTTAAGTAAAGTAACTCTCAATTTGTCTTATGTTAGTGTTTTATTATTTGGTTTTTTTACAATATTCTACTCCAATTTCAAACTGATAATTTTAATTTATTGATTTATTACTAACTTACCTACCATATGTAAATGTTTTTATATATTTTTTTTAGTATAATGATTACAAAACCCCATAATTTAATATTAATGCTGCTCCTATAGTTATTATACTTATTCAATTAATAATTATAGTAAATAATATTTAATCGTGCATAAATTAATATTAAATAATTATTAAAACAATGTTTTGTATGTACGTAAGTAGAGACAAAATGAGGGTATAGCACCAACGTGACGTCATCATTGCTAACTACCTTTTGTCCTAAAGCTTAGTCTATAAAAATGTATCTCGTTTAAGTAGAGATATTATCCATAATTGATGTATAAAATGTGCATAATTCTGATAACAGCAATTCGGACACAATTAATTTATCACCGTTGATACTCAAGTTTTTGAAATTTACAAACTGATATCTTGAACTAGATATATATACAGTAATTAAATAATGGAATAAAAACTTAATTAGGAACTATGAATCACTAAGGGAAGCGTACAATTTACAATTTCTCACTGCACACATCCGGGGGGGGGGGGGGGGTTCAGCTGGTTAACACCTAACTGGAGAGGCACATATTGAATGGTCTCAACCGTGAGATTTGGCTCTGTAACATGAGATCAAGATTTGTTCACTACGACGAATGTACAGTAGAATTTTCTTTTGATTTTTTTTAATTTTAATATATTTTTAAATTTGTTTAGAAGAAAAAGTCTTTGATTTATTAATTGTGTTTAAAATTACCCTAATTCAGAGGCTGTTTAATGGTGTAGAGTTACCCTTAACAGTTTATGCTATTTATGTCCTAATAGAAAATTATTTCTTGATTCATACATTCATTATTTACTACCACCCCACATACACACTCCAGACTTATCCAATAATCTCTACTCCGATTTCAGCCATTGAGGTGACTTATCACTAAGATCGTTATCATTAGCTCTTGCTTAATTCATGTGATTCAACTCTGCTGTAACCATAGTGGTAACCAAAGCTTAGATACCACAGAATGGTAATCATTATCTTACTTCACCCTTTTACTTTAAGCGTCTACCGTTATATATTTTTTTCAAACTCCATACTTTGTATATCAAGAGACTGAAACAACATAATTGGTCATTCATTTACTATCTTACAAATGGAATGACTCTGTACGAATTATATATGAATCATCCATTTGTACTAAATTTTATTATTACTATTCATTCATTTCTAACACGCCAATCGTAGAGATGTGGGCAAATATGAGAGGTGAATGAGTGTGATGAGTGTAGATGAACGAGTGTAGTCATTGTTACTGTGTTTATTTTTATCTGAGTTCGACTTAGCTCAGAAAGGACTATTTATTAATATCCCAATAGCCAGGGCAACTATAGGACCTACAGCTTTACGTGGAATCCGAACCACGTAGTGTCGGTCTGATTTTCAGCTAACTGACAAGTCTGACACTCAGTTATCTTCACAACATTTGAACTCTGACTACCATCGAACATGGACACCCCAGACTTCTCTAGTAGTGTCCACGTTGATTGCAACCACTGAGCGGACGCTGTGTCGGTATTAAGAGGACCGAGCATGGAACCTATCGCTTACAATCTCCTCAACACTTTGTCTCCAAGTAGTTACAGCACTGCGCCACCAGTGCCGACAATAATTAACAAATAAGTCAATACAAGTTCAAATGTCAAGTAACCAAATGCATCAATTATTGTGGTTGTATTGTTGTATCAACTGACGCCAAAGAGATAGCTGAAGTTTAATTTTCAGTTTGGAACTACGTTGCCTTATTATTATTTTCAATAAAGACTATAAATACGTTACAGCAATCTAACACATTTTAGCATTTACTTTGGCCTTGATATTGGGGGAAATAAGTTAAATGTTTCTTCTTCGGCCGTAGTCCCACTCAGTTTCATCTAAAAGTTCCAATTATGTGAAATTCGTTGAAGAAAAGTAATCATTAGTTGCTACGGCTACACTCACGTAAATTTCAGCTTTCTACGATAAGAGTTCTTCCAGAATCGACTGACAGTCCTATTATCTCCACAACTATACCAACAGCAGCACTTAAACCATCTTCTCTCTCAGTATGTTTATGTTCAATTAAAAAAAAAAAAAAAAAAAAAAAAAAAAAACGGGTGAAACTCTGCAACATATTCCGTTTCCTTGCTGTAATCCCGTTTCAATGTGTTTTTTCTGAATTTCTTTTCGAAAACTAACTCCTTCATCAGTGATTCTCATATCTGTTAGCTAGCATGTTTTAATCGGATAATGCTCAACAAGATATGTCTTGCTGTTAGCTGGCCAGCTTTTCCACGTCTCTGGAATAGTGACTACACTGTGGTGAAATGAAAGTTGTATTTATTTTAAAGTGGCGAAGTTAGAACTTCAAAGCTCTTTCTCGCCCATACCGAGTTACGTTAACCCTTAAAGTGCTAACGGCTCGGACCGAGCCGATCGTACGCCCCTCTAAAGTGCTAACGGCTCGGACCGAGCCGATCGCTAAAACAGCTGTAGCGTAAAAATTTATGGTCCGATACTGTCATTTCATGTATTACACTAAAGCTTAAAAGCCATTTTATTCATTCCTCTATGCTCAATCTGTTTCCGAACGTTCCTTGTTAGTAGTGTTTGTTTACATTTTGTCGACTCCTGACATTGGTCATAAGTTGCAGCGACATCCTACTAGTGGTTTGCGATTATATATAGTTTGCCTACAAAAAGACAAAATGTCCAAAAGCAGATTTTGGTGCCCTGTTTGCAATTCAGGAATCCATCCTGATTGCTACAAAGATTTGCAGCACTTTTGGAGGCAAAAAGGGGAAGGTTCCAAAAGGAAAGCCCCAGAAAATGATTCCGAATAAACATTATTTACATTTGGAAATTTGTATATATGTGTATAAATCAGTTGTTACTATTATTCTTTATTTGTGCTAGTACTATCTTCATATAAAACTACTCAACACAGAATAGTGTCATGAAATAAAAATGTCAATGAATATTCTTCAACATAACCTCTGGCAGTTAGGCTTTCTGTACATTTTTCTGATAGTTATGACATGACAGTTTTATTTTTACTAAAAATATTTTTTTGTAAATAAAGTGATAGTGTTATATATTGTTTTATTCAGCATAAAATTGTGAACATTTTGTTTATCTTGGAATTTTGGAATACTATTTTGAAAAAAAATCTCAAGTACTGAAAAACAAATTTTTTTTGATAAAAAATTTTCCCATCAACTTTTACAAGGACAACTTGAAAATGGGTAAAGGTAAGTAACTGTTGGCTTTACAACTTTATGTACCATTTAATTGTGAACATTTTGATATGTAACATGTTTCATTTCAGGTATTTTTTGTAATTTTTATGCAATTTAAAAAAAATGTCTTTCCGACGTTGAAAAAGGGGTTAGCACTTAAGGAATTTTATATAAGCACCTCCAGGGTTAATGGCCTCCAACTATGGAATATGCAGATCAGATATATTTAACATATATACAGGGACGCAATCTTCATCTTAAGTTATAATGAATTGTGTACATGAAAGTTTATTTGTAAACGTTTAATTGGGGTGTCCAGCCGATGATCTCTTCAAACCAAGTCAGAAGGGATATGCGCATATACAAGATGGATAGTAGGCCCAGATATCTGCAATACTTTTCAAAAAGTTTCCTATAAATGAAGCTACTTACCACAGTCTTTTTCATGCGTACTGTCTATATTTAACAAGGAAATGGCAATTAAAAATAACTTTTTGTATTATTAAAAAAATAATAATAACATTCTTCATACGTACAGCAAAAAGAATATAGGTCGTAAGTTATGTGTATTAATTGTTTAGAATTTGACATTTACATCCATAGATTGCTTAAACTTTTTGAAGTTATACTTCTTTGCGCCCGTTAGACACTTAGGGATGGGATGTTGGTCGAGAAACCGCGTCACGCTGGAAAGTAAGAACAAATTTTTAAGAACTATCGATTAATCGATTGTTAATCGAAGAAATTTAATCTAAGAAATTACTGATAATGATAATATAGGTGTATAATATAATAATGAAGTCACGTATAATATATTGAAGATAAATATATTGAATAATATTGAAAAATGTCTTATATTTCATTTATATATCCTGTCTGTTTGTGTGCGTGAGTGGGTGTATGAGAATGGCCAAAGAAGTATAACTTCCACCGTGTGGTCCGACGCACATCCAATTTTTTTTATATGTAAAAAAAGATAACACAACAATATTTTTAATAACATATAGCTAAGTGTTTTATATATATATATATATATATATATATATATATATATATATATATATATATATATGCTCTAGTATATTTTTTGACTTAATTCAGCCAATCTAGTATAGAGGGCAGCAACTGCCATTGTTAGTCTTCATATGTCTTCTGTTTTAACAATAATTAATTGTGTGTGTGCCGTGACGTGACGTTGTCGAGTGTCGACATACGGTAGTTGGTAGTGTTTAGTTTTTTTTCAATCGCTTCGTCCCTTCAGCCATGGCGATCTGTATGCGAAGTTTACAACGCCAGGTAAATTAATTTTACATTCAATATAAAGGTTATGATTGGGGATGATTCTGTACATTAGATGCAGAATAGTAAAACTAAATATGTTGAAGTATTGATCACAATAAAGTAGTAAGAACTTAAGGTTGACCTGATATAGTAATAGAGGTCATGTTCTTCACTTGATTTGGGTCAAAATCCTTATTATTTCACCCTCTTGGCTCAGTATAATTTGTTAATGTTAGGCCTAAGTCTAAAATTGTTTTAATTCACCAAAGAATTTGTAAAACATATATTTGTAATGGAAATTCAGTAAGATATAAATGTCTTCATACCTTCTTTAGATCTGTAGACAAATGATTTTAGGAAACTTGCCAACTGACAGTTTGGCTTCTATTAAAAATAATTTCCAAACTGGTTTTATAAATAGAAAAAATTAGGGTTTTCACTCATCAAAATTATAAAACTGTTTGAAATGGGTCAATAAGTATAATTATTCTTTATATTTTCATAAGAGGCTTTTTACTGCATAAATTATGATTTTTACAAACAAAATCCAAACAGTTTAACAACTAATAGAATTTTTGACATAGACTGGTCTATTCCAGTATTTAAAATGATTTTTAATCTGCCTTTTAATTTAACGTGCTCTTACATGCTGAAAAGGGTTTTGGTCAAGGACTTGTGACATATTTCTTGAGATATGACGGAAAAACCACTAATACAGTGATTAACGACCATTACACGATCAATACAAACAGCAAATACTAACTAGGCATACCTAAATGAACATGCAAATATTTTTACTGGAGGGACAAAATTTACATCCAAATTTGATGCAAACTTGAATTTTTGTGATAAGCTTAGGATAGGTTTGTGAAATGGGTGAATAATAACAACTTTTTGCTAAAAAAAGTATTTCTTTTGTGTTTAGTCTTAAAACAAATATTGTTTGGTAGCCTATTTATGCAGTTTCTAGTCACCAAACAAAAACTTGAGTCTGTATTAGGTAAAGAATTGGCTATGTTTTCATAAGAGATGCATTTTTTCTATGGAAATTAGGGCTTCTTTTTTTACAGAAAAATTAAAATAACAAATGTAATCTTAACTTTAAGCAATTTTTGATTGGTAGGCCTAATTCGGCACTATTACTCAGTCAACTTCAATGGTCCTATATTACTCAGTCAACTTATATGATGTAGTCCTCACTTAGTTAGAGAAATAAAAATCAAGTGTCGGAAAGCCGTTGGTCATGTTGCAAAGCGATAAGAAGGTTTAAAGTCCACACGTTATCACTGACATTTCGGAGACATCGTGCCGCAGCAGTTATGGTTAGGTTAGGTTATTTTACTGCAGAATGAACCTGCTCTAAAAAATAACATATTCCACAACAAGCTATGATAACCTGACCATAAATGCCGCGGCGCGATGTATATGGGCTGCCTCTGTGCATACTAATGATACTAAATCTATGTTTCTGACACCTAATTTTTACGAAATATTGATATTTAGTAATGTATTATCAAAGTATGAAAAGATTTGAAGTTGACTAAATAATAAGTGCAGAATTACATTTGATTTATTTCTGTTAATTTAAGTGATATTTTAATAAACTTTTTTAAATGGATGGTTTTTTTAATACGGTACTGAATATGAATTTAAAAACTATTTAGGTGTATGAAAAATATTTCTCGAGATATAGGCCTAACAGAAAAACTATTTTCGTGAGTCATACTTTCAATTAGTGGCCATTACACGATCATTATAATAAACACCAACTATTAAACATAAAAACGAATGTTCATAGACAAAATGTTCTGCCGGGAGGCTAGCCATCTCAATTCAATTTTTGATCTTGAATTTATGATAAGAAATTTTATGTTGAGTTTGGTTCTACAAGGTTAGGTTAGTAGAAAGTGTTTTTATGAGTGAAAATTTTAGTTATTCACAAAACCAATTACATTAAATATATTGTATGTCTTCAGAGGCCAGCTATCAAACTAATGAAAAATTATTAAAGAATTACATAGATGAAAAATATCTAAATAAAACAATAAATACAGTACAAAACTTGTGTCTTAGTGTTTAAATATTGATTTCCCGTCACAGAGCTAAATCCATCAACAAAGTTTCTTAATATTTCAACACCTGCTTTTCAGACTGAATGAAAACCAGCAAATCCTTGAAAATAACACAATGGTCACTCATTGCTTAAGTGATCTATAGTTTGCAATCACATGACTGATCATTTATTATTCCCTTCACTTAAATTTCCAGTACTTGCTTCTTCTCACCCACATGCGAAAGTGACTTAACATAATCTATTCCTTACAAGGAAGGTTCTTTCCACTGATGACAGTAGGAACTTTGGGTCTGATAGCTACCAGAAACTTGTTTCAACCATCAAATAAATCTCAATATTTGGTGAAAATAACATTTGGGTTTTGGTGAAAATAACATTTGAGAATAACTGTGAAGCTAGTTAAAGAGGTGGTTTTCTAGATTTAAATTGTCCTATACATTGTGATATCATGTTAATGTAGTTTTTCCGCGATATCTTGAGAAGTAATTGTCATAGACCAAAATAGTTTTCAAATTCTTGTTCTACTTAAAAAACTACATCAAATTGTAAAAAGAATGACAAAAATAATATTTTCCAAAATTTAGAATTTTTAATTTTTTGTACAGAAAATATACACCTGATTCTACCCACTGGTGATAGCAAAATCATGATTGGCGAGGTATCTAGAAACTGCATACATATGAATTTGTAATTAGTTGTTTGCAATCAAACCATCTTTTTAGCCCAAACAATACAATTTTTACTTGTAAAACCAAACCTAATCCAACTTAACCTAATTGTCTAGATACTCAACAAAAATTCATAATTTGCATTAATATCAGGTGCCTGGCCTCCGGTATGGCCTGCTAACCTTCTCTCAAATTTTTTGTTTTTTTTTTTTTTTTTTTTTGTTAGTTATAGGCAACATAGGTGATTTGCAATGGAAGTGATATGCATAGGTCAGATAGTTTTTTTAAATGATGGAAAAAATGTAGGCATATTTAATAACAGTTTAAAATCATCAATTTTTTACAAAATGAGTTTTTCGCTGAGAACAAGTATTTTACCAGTAAATTATCCCTGATTTTATCCATTGGTGGTAAAAAAAGTCAAGATTTGTGAATCATTAATAGAAACTGCATAAATACTAATTAATAACAGATTAAAAATTGTTCTTCTTCTGTCGTATAAAATGAGTTTTACTCACAATGAAATGATCTCTCCATAATCTGACTCGATTTTAACCATCTTGAAATGGCAAATTTTAATTTTCCTTGAGATGAGTGGAAACTGCATGGTTACCCAAATAAACATTTAACTGTCCAAGACTTGATGCAGATAAAATTAAATTGAAGTATTAATAAGCCATGTAATTCACTGTAAGTCGTTTAGATCAACTGAAGGAGCACAATCTTTAGGCCCAAACTTACCCCTTTTCTGTAAGAATGAAAGATGGGTACCATTTGCATTGGCCTAATTTATAGTATTTTCGGTTATTCTACATTTCTTAGGTGTACTTCGTTAAAAAAAACATATAAATTTGCTGCTTTAAAGTATCTTTGATTACCAGAAAAAATAATTTCATCTGCACAGAAGACTTGGTGCAATCAATAAACTCATTTTAAGAGGAAAATGTTATAAAGAGTAATATTTGGAATTTTTTCACATATTATGTTTTTTATGTATAACATGAATTGTATGTGGTTTTTCAGTAAATTTATATTATTTTGACCTTTAAAAACTGTTAAAAATAAACTAATATAGCCTAACTTAACATTTAACCCTCATATGAATTCAAAGTTTACATTAAATTCATGTGCCTGTTCTCTGTCGGCAATCCATTACAAAGTTGCATATTTATTAGTAGGTTGAGTTAGGTAGTTTCTATTATCATTACACATCATTTTTGGCAGTTTCAAAATATATTGTGAAAATATTACCAATTTTTGACTCATTTCAGAATAAGTTTTCTTATTTTAGGTGAGGTACAATATTTACTTTTAGGTTGTGAGTGTATTAATTATGAAACAAGTTTAGCATGTTCACTGAAATATAATAAGGCTACTAAGCGTAAGCTTAAATACAATAATTTTTTGTATAATCGATGGAAATTAGTTTATTTCACTAAAAATAAAGAATACAATATAGAATACATTAAAAAAATAACTTGAGAATTCCCCACGTGGGCTACAGGCTGAAGGTGGGGAATGAGCTATATATCAGATAACAAATTTAACTATTGTAATTGATCAATACCACCGTACATGTATATGTGGGCACAGTGCTGTAATCCAGCTTACTTGGGGACACAATAGCCCGTTAGCTACAGTGAGGTCACATTGGGAATCGAACCCGGACAGACTGAGTAGCAAGACACCGCATTAGCCCGTTAGCTATGGTGAGGTCACATTGGGAATCGCTCCCGGACGGACTGAGTGGCAAGCCACTACCTTAGCCAGTTAGCTACGGTGAGGTCACATTGGGAATTGAATCCGGACGGACTGAGTGGCAAACCACCGCCTTAGCCCGTTAGTAAGAGTTGAAATTCTTGACAATGTCAGTTAAGTAACTGTTTAATGGAAAGAAAAGAAATGGAAAGTTATCCACCAACTCGAGGAAAACAAATTTGACTATTTTCTGCTCAGATTTGGTTAAACTAATCTACGTAATGTGTTAATTTTTAATATTACAATATTATTTAATTCTTTAGTATCATAAAATATGCATTCATTCAAGAATAAAAAACATAACTATTCAACTGCCATGTGAGAGTCAGTCAAAAAGAACAGATAATCGGTTCTTGTTTTTCAAATAATCAAGAATTTTTTAATTAAGGCCTAATATTTTTTTCTATAATTAATATCTTTTTTCAGTTTTTACTCTCAATACCTTATATATTAAGAAAATAATGTACTGTCATTATCTTATGATAAAAGTAGGCCTAAGTCAGTTAAAGTACCTTATTTTCTTTTGGTTTTCTGTGAATTATTCTTGTAGGTACCGTACCAATTTGGGATTATTGTTCTTGATAGCCTACATGATGATACTAAGTAAATAAAACTCCAAATAATTGATATGTAGGCTGTTCAAATTTCATTGTTCTGATGGCTATTACTAAATTTGTTATGATCAGCCAAGTAATCAAGTTAACAATAACAGCCTGACTATCATTTACTATTACATGGTTACATATACAATAACTAAGGAGGTCATGCAGTCAGTTTTATCAGCTGGCACAAAACCAGGTTCAGCATATTCAGTTATGATGATAGATGACTTTTATGATTCTCTCTGTCATCACTAATAGGATTATATTGTGTTCAGTGAGCCCATTGTGCAGACCACGGTCACCATCTTGGCGAGGTAGTGAGTTGGATTGGCCAATAAGGGAGTGTCCAATTAGAAAATTCACTTTCGAAACACCTAATTGTGCAAGCTACACCCAGCAGCTAGTTTTAAAAACATCATAGCAGTTTTTTTTTTTAAATTGGCAATGAAGCATCTAGCTGAGTTGTTAAATTAAAAACAAGTTCATAGTATATTTGAGAATTAGGGGTCTGACTGTTGACTTTCAAAAGCTTTTTTTCCCCCCTAAAATGGTCTTCTATTTGATGTAATAATTTTACCTGGAACTGGCAAAGAGTTTTGACCATTTTTTAAGCCGTCTTTATTAAAATTTTAAAATAACTGCCAAGTATAACGAGTTTTATATATATATATATAATGGTAAATAGAAAAGACAGTACATATCACAACTAGGCTGTATAAGTAGACTCACATGGGCAAAATCAGCTGATTTGCTTATTCTATTAAATTCTGGTAGCTAAATCTACCAATTACGTAGAAGCTTTAATCTTAATGGTAAGCCAGTTATTTACCACTTATCAGCTGTAATTGTAATTACGGAAATTAGAACAGTATATTTTTGTTTATTTCTGCCATTTCGCCCATGTGGCGTCATTTTAGATGCGCATAATACCTACCGTCTTCTTTTCTAGGTACCGTGAATATATATTTTACTAATTAAAATAAGATTAATGATATAGTACAAATTAACTTGTCAAACTATTTATTTTTATCGCAACCTTGATCCAATTTTTAAATCAATTGTCAAATTTTATAATGCAACATATTGTAAAAACTATGAGTTATTAAAGAATATTTAAAAGTATTGAAAATGTTCAGAATTTTACTGTAAAAAGATAATCTAAGATGCACTTGATAGATTGCAAGTGCATCTTAGATTATCTTTTATATACTGACTCATCCTACCGCAAGGCCCTGCATTAAAACCAAATCTAGGGTTAAGGGTAGGTGAGCAATTTGTGCTTGTCGATCAGTTTAGTTCGGAATACATAATAACTTTTTTTAATAAGGATGCACCACACATCATATTGCTGAGAGTGTGAGTGGAGGATCATCCAGTCTAATTTAATTGATGGACAATATTATACAGTTAGTGGAAGTTGAATGGGTTGTCTATGAACTTGGTTTGTCTGGTAGGCCATTATGGGCGTTTGGTGTCATGCTGATGCTAATCTGATTTCATTGTTAAATTATTTTTTTACCAATTTTTATTTTTTGTATGCATATAACAAATTAAAAAATTAAAAAACATGTCACGCCTGTCCGCATAAAACTTTGCTAGCTCAGGGAGAAGGGGTGGGGTTCTTCTAAGAGACAGGCCAAGTATAAGGGAAAAGTTTTTAGTAGCTATCACCCAAATAAATGTTTCCAAGTTCATCAATAGTAGCTAGGGATTAGGGCGCCACCTTGTTGACCTAATAATGGCAGGACTCCAACAAGGAAACTTTCCTGCAGGTGTAAGATGTACTGATGATTGTAAAAGTTCCGTTCTAGCACTATATCAAGAACTATGTAAATAAATAGTTCTCCTGTGGTTAGCCAGGAGTTTAAAACAAAAGAAAACTGTTAAACTAAACACAACTACCTAAAAACAAAACAATATAAATACTTATCCTCGTCACAAAATTTAAAAACACAACATGTTAGTGTGAACTGAAAAACTGAACTGTTTTATTCCCAAAACATAACTTATTGTTGAACAGAAAACAAATGTTAGAAACATACATATGAATAAATTAAGTTAAGATAAATAACAGCTGATCGTCTGTTTACAAATCGATCGTTCACACATAACAACTGTTTACATCAAAGTCTTGACTGTAATACAACTCCATGCACAGCAAAAATTGAAATGTCACAAACACTCCCCTTCCTCCAGAAAATTTCCCAAATTTTCTAATCCTGAACATACTTCTTCAGATCGGTGACATGCCAGTTACCAAGTGCTTTTTCCTTTTAGATCGGCCAGAGGAATATACTAACTTGAGATTTTCCGTGTCACAAACAAGTGGTCCAATAAAGCGGGGTGCCAACTTCGCCGAAAAGTGTTTAGAAGCATCCGACTGAGGGTAATTTCTTTTTAGCACAAGGTCATTAACTTTAAACTCTACGTGTCTCCTCCTAAAGTTGTATCTCTTGGCATTCTTCATATGCGCTTCCTTAAGTCTGTCAGAAACTTCTTGGTAGAAACCTTTTAGCTCCTTCAATTTTTCCCCATATTGCTGACAATCTTCAATATCTGGAGTATCCCCATCTTGCAGAACCTCGAAACCCGGACCGGAAATGGCAAGTTCCCTTCCAAAATTTAGGAACGCAGGAGTATGCTTTGTGGACTCATGATGAGCGGTGCGCAAGGCAAAACCAATCTGTGGAATATATTTGTCCCAATCACGGTGATTATCATTCACATAAGCTCTTAGCATAGACACGATGTCACGATTCACACGTTCAGCAGGGTTTGCCTGAGGATGTCGGCTGGCATTAAGCAGTATCTTACAGTTGTAACTCCTTGCTAATTGGGTCACAGGTCTTCCAATATATTCTGAACCGTTATCGCAAATGATATATTTTGGTATCCCAAACATTAGAAATACATCATTTTCCAGGTGTTGCGCTACAAGTTTGGCTGTAGCTGCTCTAAGAGGACGTAAAATTGTAAATGTTGTAAATGTGTCCGTAACAACAGAGAGATATTTGAATCCTTTCATGGATCGAGGTAGAGGCCCAATGAGATCAGCAGCCAACATCTTGAAAGGGGCATCCACACCACGGTAACTGCCCATCATGCCAGCTGGCCGTTGTTGGTCATATTTGGTACATTGGCAAACGTGACATTTTGAAATATAGGAAGCAATGTCCTTCCTCATCTTCGGCCAATAGAAACTTTGTTGCATCCTCTTGAAGGTCTTCAATACGCCTTGGTGTCCACATGTTGGTGGGGCGTGGCAGCCTTCAATCGCCATAGATCGCAATTCTTTAGGTAGTACCAGTCGCCAAGTATCTTCATCGAGTGATGGGTCAAGCCCTTCAACTTTCTTCCAAAGTTGCTTGCCTTCAATACGCCACTGACGATAATTGTCACATTGCTTTTCAACATATTGTTGTACCACCGATCTTTCACCAAATTCGGTATTTCCATAACTGCAAACACAGTAGGCTGTTCAGGGCTTTTCTCCTCTTCAGAAATAGGCATGGAGCGGGACAACATATCTGGGACAATATTTTCCTTACCCTTACGATGGACTAGTTTGAAAATCATAAGCTTGCAAACGTGTAGCCCATCTAGCTAAACGTCCAACCGGATCTTTAAGGTTATGTAACCACAACAAACTATAGTGATCAGTGATCACTGTGAACCTGGTGTCTTCAACGTATGGTCTGAATTTCTCAATGGCCCAGATTACAGCTAGGCACTCGCGCTCAGTAGCAGAGTAGTTCTGCTCTTGTCTTGTTAGAGTTCGGCTGGCATACGCAACCACCACCTCACTTTGTCCACTACTCTGGCTAAGGACGGCTCCCAGACCATAGCCTGAAGCATCGCATGAGATAATGAAAGGTTTAGTGAAGTCAGGGCATGTCAAGATTGGAGCTGAGATTAAACAAGCCTTAATGTCCTGAAATGCTTGGTCAGCCTCTTGGGTCCACTCAAATTTTGAACGTTTTCTGAGGAGAGACGTGAGTGGGTACATTCTGCTGGCAAAATCTGGAATAAATCTCCTATACCACGATGCCGTTCCACACACTTGGCAGACTTCCTTCTGATTCTTAGGAACTGGAAGGTCCACAATGGCCTTCACCTTCTCTGGGTCGACGTGTAGACCCTCTTTACTAACTACATAGCCCAGGTATTTAACTCACTTCTACAAAATTTACATTTTTCTTGATTCAAGGTGAGTTTAGCTTCACGGACTCGCTTAAATATTTCAGACAATATATCTAGATGCTTCTGAAAAGTGGGTGTGACTATAATTATGTCATCCAAATAGACAAACACATATGGCTCTAAGTCAGGACCTAGCACATTGTCCACGAATCTTTGCCATGTAGCGGGTGCACCACAAAGTCCAAAGGGCATAGTGACGAAATGAAACAGCCCTCTTCCGGGAATTGTAAAGGCTGTTTTTTCCTTGCTATCCTTTTCAAGTGGAATTTGCCAGTAGGCACTGCGAATGTCCAGACTGGAGATAAATTTGGCATCCCTAAGTCTGTCAAGGATGGAGGTTACGTTTGGCAACGGATAGGCGTCCTTTTTACTTACTGCATTAACCTTGCGAAAATCAACAACAAACCTCTTTGAGCCATCAGGCTTATCGATTAAAAAAATCGGGGAAGACCATTCACTCTTAGATGGCTCTACTACACCCAATTCTAACATTTGAGCCAATTCCTTGTCTATAAGCGCTTGTCTGGCTGGTGACACCGGAAAATACCGTTGTTTAATTGCTGGGGAATCTCCCGTGTCGATAACATGCTGAACTCGATCAGTGCGGCCTAATACTTTAGGTTCGTCCTTGAAAAAGCCGTCCACAATTTCCTTCAACCTAGCCTTTTCGTCTACGGATAGATGCTCCTCTGATCTGATACCATCAACAGAGCTACAAAATGCTGTACGCAGTTTATTTGCAAAATGCCACTCCCTATTGTGAAAGTCAGCAACAATATGCATGGCTTCCCAAAAGTCAATGCCTAATATCAAGGACTGATGTAAAGTTGGCACCACCAAAACCTTCAAATGCTCCGTCCTTCCTTTCAACGTGATAGGTAAGACCACGTACCCACTAACCTCGTGACGCTGTGCATCCGCAGTTTCTACAAATTTATCATTAGTCAAGTGAAGATGAGCAGGGTAAGTATCAATAATCCACATCCCATCTTTACCCAAAATGGTATGCGAGGCTCCTGAATCCAACAAAGCAGTAGTCTTTTTGCCAAACACTCGGACAGATAAGTACGGCCTGGGATCATTGATTTGGTTCTTAATCAAATAACTTAATTGGATAGTAGTGGAATGTTTGTGGGAATCAACTTCATTTACTTCACTGATTCCCTGCTCTGCAAGTCTTTTTGGATGGCAAGAAACACAGTCTCTTTTTAAGGTATCATCTTTTCCACAGCCATAGCAAAATTTCCTCCTGGGCCTATGACAATCTTTGAACCGGTGACCAACTGTTCCACAATTCCAACAGGTGATGTCAGAATGGCTACCAGAGAATTTATGTTGCACGGTAGCTACTCTATCTGTGACCACTCTTCTATTCCGATGAGGTTCCCAGTAAGCTAGATCAGGTTCCAATGCAGAATCAATCCTGGGAGAAGGTCTAGGCCTTGAAGTTTCGCAAGCGACCTCCCTTTTTGCTCGACTCCCAAAAAAACCTAGATAAATCAACTTTTAAATTTTTAAAAACAAGGGCAAGCCCTTCCTCATCTGGGGGGTTGAAAATTTAAATTAAAATCGGGGCTAGACAGCCCGATTCTTTTAATTTGGCCCAGATACCCTTTCCCGGGAACAACCCTTTCCCATGGGCTGCCATGTAAAAGGTAAAATTTAGATTTTTGTTCTCCGGGGACTCTTTTTGAAAATTTCTTGCTGAAGGCGGAAGTCTTTAAGTCGGGGGGCTGAAACCCCCCTCTCGGGGGTTCCCCAGATAAATTTTCCCATGGGTTGAAATCCACTTTTAAAAAGCTCTGTAACCAAACAAGAGGGGGGCCCCAAAAAAAAATCAACAGCTGATTCAAAAATTTTCACTTAAAAGGTAACCCCCGCAGCTCTGCGAAATTCCTAAACCCACTTTCCAAAAAAGGGAAACCCAACGCAAAATCCATTATTGTAAAAATTTGGTTCCCAATTTGTAAACAGGAACATACTTGAGGGACCCCAAAGGGACCAAAGTTTCCCTGAGAGGATGGGATCCATTATTTTCCTCAATAAAATGCCAAAATTTGAGCTGTTAACTCCCCGCAGACTTTTTTCCAAATTTCCCAGTGGGGAAGGCTGAGGCCGCTGTAAGGTAAATTACTTTCCATATTAGCACTGAACAAACTAAAAACAAAAGAGGGGCAAAACATACCACCAGTTTTTACTATCCCCTTTCCCTTTCCCACAAATTTTTTTGGGACGGTGGCAGAGAGATGGTAAAAAGAATAAAAAAAACCTTACCGTACCACCTTATCCCCTTTTCCCACCTGAAAACGGGCCAAAAAGAGAGTTTTAAAAATTTCCTTATTTTGGGCTTGTAACCCGTTTTTTGTCACACCAGGGGTCTTGGTCGGCATCGGGCAAAACCGGGGAACCCTTCCAAAACGCAAATAAAAAGGTTTAAAAACAAGGGGGAAAAACTAAACAGGGGGGTTTTGCATTGGGCAGGAAAAAATTACCCCCCAAACCCAACAACAAAAAGGGTCGAAAAATGGTGGGAATTTGGGCCCCCTTTCCTTCAGCTCCTGCGAAACTTCTAAGGAAAGGGGGACCACAGCAAACGCAAATTTTACCCTTATTACCCAATGCATTTTGGGGGCGGCGGGGGGTAATGGGGGGCGCTTACGAATTAAAATAAAAAAATCCTTGGTTTTAACCAAAATTCAGTATTTAAACTTGATCTTAATTATTTTCTCCTCCTGGCTTGCAAAGGGAATGTTTAACCATTTTTTTTTCTGTCGGGGGGGATAATTGACCAAACCAATTCCCCAGATGGGGGGCAAAAATTTTTTGCATATATTGTTTAAAAAGACATTTATAAAAAAACACAAGACCCCTTTATGCTTTAAAAAAATATCTGATAAAAAATATTTTAAATTTTTCTTCTATTTTTTCACAAACCTATAACAAAAAGGCCCCACTTTGGGGCCCAAATTTTGTCACCCTGTCCGCATAAAATTTTGCTACTCAGGGAAAAAGGTGGGTTTTTCTTTTTAAGGGGAAAAGGCCCAAGTAATAAGGGGGAAAAGTTTTTGGGAGGTTAAAAATCACCCAAAATTAAATTTTCCCAAGTTTCCCCAATCAAAGGGGGTGGGAAAATTAGGGGGGGCCACCCGGGGGTATAAAACCTAAATAAGGGGCAGGGCCTCCAAAAAGGGGGGAAACTTTCCGGGGCGGGTTGAAAGGGAGGGCCCTGATGTTTTGTAAAAGTTTTCCGTTCTACATTAAAACATAAAAGGGTAAATAAATAGTTTTCCCCCCTTGGTTTGGGGCCAGGATTTTAAACAAAAAAAACTTTTAAAACAAACAACCATCCAAACAAAAAACCAAATATAAAATAATTAAACCCGTCACAAAATTTTAAAAACACCCCCATTTTAAAGGTGTGAACGGGGAAAAATTTGGGAACTGTTTTTTATTCCCAAAACCCATAATTTAAAATTTTTGAAAAAAAACCAAAAGGGTTAGAAACACTATCCCCATAAAATTAAGTTAAAATAAAAACCCAGCTGGATCGGTTTCTGGTTTAAATCCGAAATCGGGTTTTTTCCACACATAAAAACCCCCGGGGTTACAACTCAAAGGGGCTTAAAACTGTAAAACCAAAAAACCCCCAGGGCACCGGGGGAAAAAAATTAAAATGGGCCCCAAACAATTTGGGGGGCCCACCCCAAACCATACCAAGGATCCCAACCCGGGGTTTTTTCATTTTACACTTTTTCACTTTAGGGGGAACCTTCCGATAAAATTTTTTAAACAAAAGTTTAAACAACTCTTTAAAATTGGGGGAAACAAGGGGTTTAAGTAGGGTTTTTTGTTTATTAGTTTTTTTATTTAATTTAAATTTTTAAAAAGGGGGTTGGGTTTTTGGGTTTGGGGGGGGTTTTAATCAACAAAGTTCTTAAGGTGGGCTGGCTTCATTCCTTTAATAAAAAAGTTTTACCCCTTTTACCCAAAAGGGGTTAAATTATTTCTAAGGTAAAAAAATTTAAACCAAACCTCAGGGGGAATTTTAAAATTTTTTTTAAAAAAAATTTGGGAAAAAGGGCGGGTAAATTAAAATGTTTTTTGTTTTGGCCTTAATTTTTCCGTTTTAACAACACTTTTCCTTTTTGTTGGAAAAAAGGGGGGTTTTTTTTAATACTATTTCCTTTTTTCCACAAGTTCCAACAGTTAACAAAATTTGGTAAAAAAGTTTTTTCCCACGGAAAATTCTGTATTTAAACGAAAGAAGGAACTTGTTTTAACTTTGAAAAACAAAATTATTTAAAACATTTTATTTTAAACTTGTTATAAAAAAGTGATTTTTGGGGGTTAACATCAGAAAAAAAAAGGGGGGCCTCTTTAAAGTAGTTGGGTTTTGAACAATGGGGTGGTTGGGTTTTCCTTATGTTAAAAAACTTTGGGCTCAAGGGTTCAACCGGCAATTTTTCAGGGGTATTTTGTTTAACCTTTTTTTTGTAAAAATTAATATTTGCTTTTACTCAAAGGGCCTAGGAAAACCAAGGGGGGGGTTTAAACCCTTTGAAAAAACCTTTATCCCCAAACCCACTTTTGGGGAACTGGGGGTTTTTGGGATTTTCAAAGGGGGGTTTGATAATCTTGAAAAATTGTTTAAAAACCGTTTTTTCTTTTTTGGGAAAATTTTAAAAGGGAAAAAGTAAAATTAGATGAATATTTATACTTTTATAAGTTAAATTATATCGGGGCCCCCTTTTGGGGAATTTAACAAGGGGCCAAATTTTTTTTTGAAAATTTTTAATTTGGGTAAAAATGTTAAATTGGGCGGCTTATCGGGGATTTTTCTTTCTTGCCAAAATATTTTGTCCCCTTTTTGGGGTTGCTTTTAAATTTAAAAAAAAAATGGGGGCAATTCAGGGATTTTAAAGGAGAAAATTTTTGTTAAATGTCCTAATAGAAATTTTATTTTTCTTTTTTTGGTTTCTGGTTTTTCAATGTGGTTTCGTTTAGTTTTTATTGGGGGTTTTTTTTTAAATTTTTTATTATCTTCACTCACATTTAATTTTGGGGTTAAACAGTAAGGGTTTCCATTTTTTCCTTTTTAGGTTTTCAAATCAAATAACTAATTTAGGGTTAAAATTTTGGCTTTTTTAGTCAATGGATTTCAATAAAGCCCCACTTTATTTAAGTTTTCAAAGGTTTTAAACCCCCGAAATTACTAAAGATTAGGTTTTTTTGTTTTAATTTTAAAAATAAATTTTGACCTTCGCACTATTTTTAAACCCCCCCTTTTTAATTTTTTTTAACCCCTTTAGGGTTTTAAATTTAGCCCATTTATAGGGGGTTGGAATTAGCCAATTCCTTTCCAACAACCAAAAACGGGACGCCAAAGGGGGGTCAGTAAATACAGGGGGGTTGTAGGGGGGTCCGGGGGCCACGGGGCCATTGATGGGGTTCTAAATAAAGTTTTCATTGGGGCTTCCTATACATTGGGTTTTACATTATTTTTGCTTTTTTTGGTTTTTCAAAAAACCCTTCCAAAAATTCAGCCTTAAGATTAAAAATTAAGGACAGTATATTCATGTTTAGGAGGGTTTTTTTTGTTACAACAAATTAGTTTCCAGTCTTCCCCATTTAAACTCCAGGTATAAATAATTAGAAAATCTCATAAATACAAATTTGAACCCGGAAAAAAAATTTGCGGGCCGGGAATGGATTGTGCTTTTGTAAATCGAAATGATATTGTTTTTTTTTAAAAATTAATGGACAAAATTTTTTTTTAAATGAAAAATTTATCAATTTCCCAAAGTGGCTTTTAAACAAGTTTTGGGACACACAGTATTAAAAGGGTGTTTAAGGAGTCACACAGACATTCCCTGTCATAAGAAGTTTTATTTGGGGGGAAAATCCCTAGGGAAACGACCCCATACCGTTTCTTCTTACGTAGGCCCAAAGGGCCAATTTTCAATGCCACCCAAATTTAAAAGGGGAAAGGGCTGGGTTTTTTTAATTTTAAAATCAATAGGGGAACTTTTTCACGGCCTCATACAAATATCTAAAACCTTTTATTACAAAAGAACATTAGTGCCGGGGTAAAACCCGCACTTCTGGCACCCAGATATAAACAAAAACCCCAAGGGGCACGTATAGGGGTAATGACCCACCTGCCCACCCAAAACCCACGGCCCAGGGGTTTTAATATGGGAAACACGGACCGCGGGATGGGGGGGTTTGGGGGTTTTGGGGGGTAGGTGGGTGTATGTCTGGGGTGTGGGGCAAGTGGGGGGTTTTTAAAATGGGGTGAATTAGGGAAAACGGGGGAGCAAAATAATCCCTCCCGGTTTGGGGTCCGTTAATGGGGGTTTTAAGGGCTTCCCAGGTTTGGGGAATGGATTTTGGGGCGGACGCTTCGGGGGTCGGGAACCCTTGGGGGGTTGGGAAAGTTCCCCGGGTCCCCCTCTCACTACCCACGCAACCCGCATTGGGTTTAAGGGTTTTACTACAAAATTTTTTTTGAAATTTTTTTTTTTTCCTAAAAATTTAAATTGGGGCTGGGGTTATAAACAAACCAGTTGCAAATGGTTAAATTGTTTTTTTAAAAAATTTATGGGTTTAATGAAGCTGAAATCCAGGAACCAAAAACAAATCTTTAATAAAAATACAAAATTTGGGGTTGGCTGGGGCCTTTTTAATTCAACCTAAAGGGATTTTGGGTACAAATTCCCCAAATTTTAAAAAATCAAAGGGGAAGGGGTTTTTATTAAAGAAGGATTGGGGACCAAAACGGGCACCCCCTTGGGCACGAAAAACCAAAGGGGCATCAATCAAAAGAAAAAAAAAATGGGAACCCCAATTTAATAATTCGTTTTATCCAAGGGGTTTTTTTTGGCCCCAAAATTTAAATCTTTTTACCTTTGGGGAAAATAAATGAAAAGGTAAACCCTTTTTTACAATTTTCCGGGGGACAAAAAACCAATTTTTGTTCACCCAATTTGAAGTATTTTTGGGATGAAAATAATACAAAACCCTTGCTAACAAGTTTTTAACCGGGGTAACAACCAGGTTTTGGACCTTTGGGGGGTTAAAGGGCGGAAAAGTGGGGTGAACAACCATTTAAACAAACCCATCCTCAGCATTGAGATTTCAAATGGGTTTTTGATTTTTCAAAAAATTTTACTTTCAAGCTCATTGTGAATTAATTCATAAAATCAAACATCATATACTTAAAACATTATTAAAAGGTTTTGGCTCAGTATGAATTATTTGTTGCCCGGGCCCAAATCCTTTTCAAATCACCCAAAAAAAAAAAAATTATTTTGCTCAACTTTTTTTAATTTTGCCTAATTTTCTTTTTATAGTTTTCCCCATGGGTTTGACAACACAAAACACTTTTTGAAAAAATTTTACAAGCCATAAAATTTTTTCCCGGTGGCCAATTTTTTAAAAAAGGCGGTTTTGCAGATTTTTGTAAAATAAAAGCGGTTTGGGGAAAATTTAAAATTTCCCAAACTATTTTTAAAATTTCAGAATAATTTCCCAAAAAACCCGGTTTTTCCCCCCAAAAAAAAGGGGGGGTTTTAATTTTTACAATTTTAAATAAAGTTTTTTTTGTGCAAAAAAAGTCAGCAAAACAATTTTTGGGAAAATCCCCAGAAGAAAAACAAACAATTGGGGTTAAAAATTTTAAGACCCTAAAAGTTTAAAGAAGGGGGGGGGGGGGGGGGGGGGAGAACCTCACTACTAATATTTTTATTTTTTTGTTTTAAAAACCCAAAATTAAAAATAACCAACTGAAAAAGTTTTTGGGGGCCCGGGGAAATGGGGGGGTTCCTCCTTTTTTTTCTAGAGGGTTTTTAAAAAATTTGGGGGGCCGGGGGCGGGGGCCCTAATGGAATTTTAAAATGGGGCAGGGGAGAAAATAACTAAAAAGGGGGGCTGGGGGGAATGAAAAGAAATTGGGGAAAATTTTTTGGCAGGGGAAAGGGGGGCGGTTAGGGGGGCCCAAAGGGGGGGAATACCCCATAAAAAAATTATTAAAAAGGGGGACTTTAAATAACAAAAATTTTGGAAAAATTTCCAGCATTTTTTGGGGAAATTAGGGTTAAAAAAGGGGGGCTCCCCCCCTTTTTTTTGCGTGTTTTTGGGGAAGGTTTAGGGGGGAAACAAGGGACCCCCAAAAAATTTTAAAATACATTTATTTTAATTTAAAGTTAGGAAGTTATTTTTGAAATCGGAGGAGCATTATAACTAACAAAACAAATTATTCCAAAAGATTTTTAAATTTTTTAAATCTTTGAAATAAAAATATGGGCCCGTAGAATAGTAAAAAACCCAAAAAATTCCCCTTTAAACTTAACTTTAAAAAGGCTACGAATTTTTTAAAAATTTTTTTCCCCCGTGCCCCTTTTTAACAGGGTTTTCAAAAAACATAATATTTTCTTTTGATGGGAATTTTAGAATTTAAAAAAATTGGGGGTTCCAATTACGTGGTCGGGCCCCGCAACATTTCACAAGGGGGAATTTAATAAAAAGGGTTTTAAAATTCATTTACAAAAGGCTTTCTTTGTACCCGTTTATGTGGGGGCCTTATTTCCACAACACCCGTTGTTTTAGGTTCCATGGTCCCTTTAAATCGGGGACTTTTTTTCTTGGCAGGACCCAAAACAAGTTTCATTTTTGGAAAGTGAAGGCAGTTTTGGGCCAAGGGGGAAAGGGGAAAGAATGGGAAAAAATAAATCATTGTTGACTTTTCATTTTTGTTTATTCGAGGTACCAAAACCCCCAATTTGGGGCATCATAAGGGGTAAAACCAAAAATTAAGGCTTACTCAAAAAAGATGAAAAACATTTTGTGAAAAAATTGAAAGGCTGGGTATTCAAAGTTTTGGAAAAGGGTCAGAAGTAACAAAAAACATTTTTATTTTGGTTTTTTTGCCAAACTTATTGGGTTTTTTTGTGGGTAGCCTTTTTTTTTTTCCCTTTCAACTGGTTTAACAGCAACCAAACTTTTTTGGGTTAAAGGGGGTTTTTTTTCCCTTTTTTATTTTCGGGGTGAAGGGGAAAAAAAATAAACTGAAAATTCCCGTAAATTTTCCAAAAAAATTTGAACCCCAACGTAATTTTAGATATTTTAAAAGTAAAGGGTTTTAAAAGTGGAAGTTGGGTAAAGGTCTTTTGGGTTTCGTGGTTTTCCCCGGAAATTTAATCGAAGGGAAATTCTTCCCCCGGGGTTAATTTTAAGGCAAAAGAAAAATTTTATCTGGTTTTAAACCAAAAACATTTTTGTGTAGGCAGGACAATTAATTTTAAATTAATTTTCCCAATTTTTTTAGGTGCTTGGCCGCCAACCCCTATTTTAAAAGGTTTCAGGATGGATTTAAAAAAAAGGGCCTATGGTTTTTTTAAAAAATTTTTCAAAATTTAAGGTTTTTTTTTACTTTTTTTTTTATTTTCCCCTTTTAACTAGTGATGGGGTTTAAATTGGTTTTTACAGCAGTTTCGGTTTTTAAAAGGTTTAAAAACTTTAATTAAAAATAGTTTGAACATTACTTTGTTTTTTAGGAAAAGATGAGAAAAGGATGAGAGTCCGGGGTTTTGGTATTAGTTCCAAAGAAAAAGGGGTTGGAGGAGGTTGGGGGGGTGGGGGGAAAAAGTTAGGTTTATTTTTCAGGGGGAAAGGTTCCCAAAAAAATAAACAAAAGTTTGCTGTAGGTTTTTTCTTTTTGGGGGGGTTTCCTTAAAAATAATTGAAATTGAGCTTTTGAATATTTTAAAGTTGGGGGTTTTAAATTTTAAGCTTTTAAAAAGGGAATGGGAAATATTTAATTTTGGGGGGAAAAGGGGGTTATGGGGTACTCTTGGTTTTGGGGGGGAAATTTTTTTTAAAAAGGGGTTTTTTGGGAATGATTTAAGGGAAATTTTTAAGGGAAAAAATTAAGGGGGGTAAAAAACGGGGGGGGAAATTGGGGTTTTTTTAAAAAGGGGGGAGGTTTTTATTTTTTTATTTAATGTCCAAAAATGGGGGTAAGGGGGGTATGGTTTTTTATTTTGGATTAGTTTGTTTTGGGTTAAGTTTTTTTGGGTTTTGGGGGTTTAAAAAAAAATAGGAGGGGGGTGAGGGGGGGGGAATTTTTAAAGGAATTTTTTGGTTTTTTCCAGGGAAAAATAGGGAAAAGTTTTGTTTTGGGGGGATCCAAAAAGGGTATTTTCTTTTTTTTAGGAGTTTAAAAAGGAAACTCATTCAGTGAGAGAAGAATTTAAACCCTTTTTTTTGCTTTTATGCCGCCCCAACATTGTCAATAAAAGTGAAACACCCTCTTTTTTTTAAACCAAGGGCAAAAGCCCAAATATTTTTTATTTATCCCCCGGGAAAATTCTTTTCACTAATTTTTTTAAAAACTTTTACTTATTTTTGTTGATAATCATCGGGCCCATTTTTTTTGAAAAGATTGGTAAAAATACCTTGATCCTTTGGGTTTGCTGTCTTTTTAAATTTACCAGTTTTTCAGAAAGGGACCGAATTCCTGAATTATTTTTTTTTCTTTGACCATGATCTTGGGAAAACAATTTTTTTTAATTTTATCTTTACTAGAATCTTTTTACTTTTTTGTACAAAATTTGGCTTGGGCCCCTTTTAAATCTTTATGGAAAGAATTTCTTTCCAATTTTCCCCTTAACCCGCACATTTTAATTTTATCAGTTTTTTTTTGTAAAGCGACAGTTTGCTGTTCTGTGTTAACTTTCCCTTTTTTTAACACAAAGGAAAATGGGTTTTTCCAAAATTTCAAAAAAATTTATTTTACTTTCATGGGAAAAGGGGGTTTTCCTCAACTAATTCAAAAGGGGAGGATGGAATTCCAAGGGGCATTTTTTAAACAAACCACCTCCCTTTTTTCAACCGGTTTCTCAAAAAATATTTTTGTTGCACCCGGGTTTGGGCATAGAGCTTGTCCAGGGAAACAGGTTGATATCTACATTTTTTTTTCCCTTTTTTTAAAAGGGGAAACCATAAGTATTTTTACCCCAAACCATTCTTAAAATGGGTTTTTTGTGGCAAACCCCAAAAGGGTCACAAAAAAATTTTTTTTCCCCAAAATGGGGTTGTATTTTTCTAAATATTTATCTTTTTGGGAGTGGGGAAATATTATAATGTTCTTTCAAAAATTTTTAATTTTAAAACAAACATTGTTCTCAGCCGGGCAAAAATCCCCTCCCCCCCTTAAAATTAATTTTTTGAGGGACTTTTTTCTTTTAAATTTTCCCTTTTTGGCACGGGTTTACCCAAAAAATTTGTTTTCCCCCCACCAAAAAAAACTCATATTTTTAAAGTTTTTAAAAAATTTTAAAAACTAAAACACACAGAGCATTGGCCTCCAAATTTTTTTTAAAAAACCAAATGACCCGGAAATGATCACTTAGTCAAAAAAACTATCACCAACTGACTTTATCAAATTTCCAAAACATTTAATGTGAGGGGGGGTTTTCATGTCACCACTTGCAGGGGGCATTGGGAATTTCAGAAGGCTGTTAAATTTGTTTTCAGTTTTTCTAAACCCCCAATCCCCGCAAAACCCCATTGACCCCTTTTTGCAAACATGATAAACCAAAAAATGTAAGATAAAGGGGTAAAATATTTTAAAAATTCCCCAAAGGGACTAACAAAAATTTTTTTACATCATGTATTTTATTTGTATTTAATAAAAATTTAAAAATTTTTGAACATAAAAATTAAAAATGCCCAAAAACTTTTTGACAGGGAAATATATAAAAAAACAAAAAAATTTTTCCCCAGAATTTCGCAAGGGTATTTTTTGGGTTTTAGTATTGTTTTTTTTTATACCCTTAATTTTTTTTGGTTTTTAAATAATTTTTATTTTAAAACCTAAAATAGGTTTTTAAAAAGGAAAAAAATTTTTTGAGCATAAAATATAATTTATTGTTACCCTAATATTTAAACAACCCTTTTTTTTTTGCTAACTTGCAAAGCCAACCACACGAAAAAAGGGAAACGCTTTTTAAATGAAATTCAATGCTGTATATTTTCTAAAAAATTAAATTAAATTTTCCCGGCATAATTTTTTTTGAGATATTCCCATTTTTAGAAAGAACATTCCCGTAAAATTTTATTTATTTTCATTCAGTCCCTTTTTAGGTTTTTAAAACCCCAGAAAATTAACATTATTAGGCCTTTTTTTCGGCCATTTTTTAAAAGCTCTAGGGAAAAAAAGGAGAGCATTCCCCAGGGCTAAAAAAATTTTTTTAGTAGGGAGTTTTTACTAGTTTTCAACAAAAAAATAAAAAAATAAAAAGTGAGTCCCCTTTTTCTTCTTAAAAATTTTTTTGGTCTTTAAAAAAATTAAAAATTTTATGATATTTTTTTCCGAATTTTCCAGAAAAAAAGTTTTTACTGCCTTTTTTTTTCAAAAAAAAGAAACATTATTATAATGTCAAATTGAAAATTCATTTATGCTGAACACACTGGTTTTTTTTGGGTTATTCCCGACACTTTTTAAAAAAAAAAATTTGGGAAATTTAAAATTTTCCGGGAAAAACCCTGTAATTTTTTTTAAAATCTGCCCAAAAACCCCCATTTTAAAAATGGCCGCCAGGGAAAAAAATATGGCTTGTAAAATTTTTTTAAAAAGTGTTTTTTGATTGTCTACCCATAGGGGGAAACCCTAAAAAAAAATTAGGCAGATTAAAAATTTTGAGCAACCTGACCTGGGAGATTTTAAATGGAAATTTACCCTGTCCCAAAATAAATTTTGTTTATTTTTAAAAGGTTTTTTCCCAAAATACAAATTTTTGCCTTGTTCCCAAAATTATTAACAGTGTCAACTTTAAAAAATTGGCCGGAAGAAATATATCCAATTTATTAATTATTTTTGAAGTTTTTATGTAAATTTTTTTTTGGGTTTTTTTAATAAAATAGGGGCATTTTAAAAAACAACAAATTTAGATAAAATAAAACAATCTTTTTTAAAAAAGGAAAAACATCAGGCTTTTCGATTTATAAAGGGCCCACACTAGTGAAAATGTAAAAAAATACCATTCCCCTTTTTAAAATTTCCTTTTTTTTAAATATTATTAAAATTTATTAAAAAATTTGTAGAAAAAGATACTTTGTCTTTTATTCAAACAAAAGTTAGATTTGATTATTTTTGTGAGGGGGTTTTTTGAAAAAAAAAGCATTACCATTTAAATAAATTCAGGAATATAAAAAATAGGGCCCACTGTTTTTTTCTAGAAAAAATTTTAGTGTCTCCCATTTATCAAAACCAAAAATTTGGGTTAATATTTTGAAAAACCCCATTATTTTTTGATTTAGAATAAAAGTTAATTAGAAAATTCTGTGCAAAACCCTCTTTTTTTTTTGATCTTTTCTCAATATTTATCAAAAATCCCTTTTGCTTTAAAAAGAATTGACTAAAGCACTGACGATTTTTCTGGATATGAAAACTTGACTTTAAAGAAAGCACGGCTTTTAAATATTTTTTTAAATTTAAAATTTTTTATTTGATAAGGGTTAAACTTTGTGTTTTTGGGTACCATCAGGGACCATTTGTTTATAGGGTTTCCCCATTTGTTATTCAATAAAAAAAAATACCCAACTTTTTTGAGAAAGAAAAAATTTTAAAAAAACTATATTGCAAAATTTTTTCACAAATTTCCCTTATTGCAAACTAAACGGCAAGGGGTTTTTGACTGCAAAAATACAAGGTCAAGGTTTGGAACCCCATACTGATCTAATGGCGGGACGTTTTTCCTTTTTGGAAAAGAAGTTCAAAATAAAAACACAGTTTAAAACATCTTCTTTTTTGCAGTGTCTTTTAAAATGGAAAAAAAGATAAACTAATATTAAATTTCTTTTTATAGAAATTTTGGGCCCAGATAATAATTCCCGTAGGGAAACCACGTATTTTTAATTTTTAAAAAAAAGTTAAAAAAAATGTTTGCCTAATTTTGGGAAATGATAAAAATCCTTGGGATAAAAACCCTTTTCTTTTCCTTTTTTGGCATGATTAAAAATCTTTTTTTTATTCTTTTTGGGGGGGGTTTTTTTTAAAGGGGGTTTTGGGAAACCTGCTCGGCCCTTAGAATTTAAATGTTTAAATTAATGTTAGAGCCCGTTTTTAACACATTCCCGTGCTTTAAAGCCCTTAAAAATTTTTTTTTCACCAAGGGGGCTGCATAAAATATAAGTTTTTAAAACCTTTCCCCCCAAAGGCCCGGGAAAATTTTTTTTTTTTTTTAATTATTTTTTTGTGATTGTGCAAAGGGGGGCAATTTTTGACTGTCAGAAAGAAGTCTGGAAAAATTTTTCAAAAACTCAAAAAAATTAATTTTTTGTATGGGCCCCTCTAGTCCCGGGCATTAAGCCTCTGGGAAAAGAAAAGCCAAAAAATTAATTCCAAGATTTTTTTTAAAAACCAACCCTTTTTTTGGGGGGGGGGGGGGAAAAAAATTTTTTTAAGGGGGGGGGGGGGGGGGAAAAAAAAAAACAAATGAAAAGATTAAAAATCCCCATTATCAGGGCCATTTTTTAAAAAAATTTTTTTCACAATTTGAAATTTCCGAGGGGAAAAATTTTTTGAAATATGCTACAAAAAAACAATTCAAGTTGGTCAGGCAAGGGGGTTCGTAAACAAAAAACAGTATTTTAAATGTTTTTTCCCTTTAAAAAAGCAACCACTAGTGGGGGGGGGGGGGCCCGACTTTTCGGCCAAAGTAGCACTGTTTTTGTGTTAAGAACATGAAAAAAAGCTATTTTCATCCCCCCTTTTAAAAAGTGATTACATACATACTTTAAAAAAAATTGGGGGGGTCTTTTTAACAAAAACCTGATTGAAAAAAATAAATTTTTTTTTTTTTTATGTTCAGGGGAAAGGGGCTGGGTGCTAAGGCCCAGAAAGAAAGCTTTCCCCGTCTCCCCCAAATTTGTGGCCCCCCTTTTCCCCAAGGGGCAAAAGGAAGTTGGGTCGGGGGAAACCCAAAACCTTCCGTAATGGGGAAAACTCAACAAGAATCTGGGGGGTAATCCGAAAAAAAAAGGTTTTTTGTTTTTTTGGTTTTTTAAATATGTTTTTAACAATATTATGGGCCTTAAAATGTTTTTTAAAAATATTTTTATGGGTAAAAACAAAAGAAGGTGTAAATGGAGGGGAATTTAACGGTTTGGGTTTAAAAAGCAAAAATACTTTCCAACCAAATGCAGATTTGGTTTTTTTGTATTATTAAAAAGCCTTTACTTAATGTTTTATTTCTGAGTTTTTAAATTTAAAATTAAACTTAATTTGTTTTTTTCAACTACTCCCTTGGTTTTTAAATAATTAATAAACAAAAGTATTTTAGGAAGAAAAGTTTTTTTTTTGAAAACCGATTGTTAAGTAGGTTTTTATTGACACAATCTCAGTTGCTTTTGTACTAAAATGTTTTAGAAACGTGTCTTGCAGTGACGCATGAAAATCTTTTTCATCCTTTAAAACAAATCAAAATTTGAAAGGGAAAAAAACCCCCTCTGGCCAACAAAAGGGGGTTGATTGTTTAAAAAAAATTTAAAAGGGCCAAAAATAGGAAAAAAAAGGGGCTTTTTTGTAACAAAAAACCGTTGATTTTAAAAAGCACATGGATAATTTCCATCCCAATTTTGAATTTTGTACTCAAAAAATCAGCTGTTTGGGGGTTCTGTTGTGGGGCTGGGAAAGGGGAGTCTATAATGCAATTTAAAAGGAGGCTAGCCAAAACATCAATATTTTAAAAATTACAAAAAATTTTGGGAAGTTTAAATTTGCAGAAAATAAAAGGGGAATTTTTTAAAATTTTTGGAGAAAATAAAAAGTTTAAAATTAAAAAGAAACATGGAAAAAATTTAAAAAATTAACCCCCCAAAAGACCAAAAGTTTTTTGGGGGAAATTAAAATTTTTTTTTTAATTTAAAGGGGGGATATTTTGAAATTTGGAGGAAAAAAGTTATTTTTTTATTTGGGAGTTTTTTTAAATGGAAAAATCAAATATTTTAAAAAAAAAAAACTTCCCAGTTTTAAAAAGGGCCCCGAATGATAGGCAGAAAATCGGCATAAAAACCCGTTAAACCCATTTTGTAATTTTGGGGGTTTTTTGGAATAATTTGGGATGAGGGGAGGCAAAGGGTTCTTTTTCCCCACCCCTGTGTTTCTTTAAACAATGGATTACATTGGGGATCAGCAATTTTCAGTGGGGCCAAAGGGGTTTTTGGGAATTTCTATAGAAATTGGAAAAATTTCCTTTTATTAATCCCACGTGGTAAGGGCTTGAAAAGAACTTTCTATCTACCCCTAAACAAATTTAAAAATTATGGGGTAGGGCCCCCCAAAAAAAATTTAAAAGATGAAATTTATTTTGTTTCGAAATTAAAATTTTTGAAAAACCCCGAAAATGTCTGAGTGTCAATCATACTGTATTTGGGTGATTATCTCAATGCATATAAATTTAAAAAATCCTTTAAAAATTTTAAAAAAAATTCCCCCAATTTCCTTTGGAAAATTTTCCGGGAAAAATAGAACTTAATGAAATTTGGAGGAAAGTTTTTTTTTTTGTATCATAGAGACAAAATTAAAAAAAGGATTTCTTGGGAAAGGGTTTTCAAACACCCCATCAACCTTTCCTTTTTTTCCCCTAAGAGTAACTTTGAAAATAATTTAATCATTTAATTTCAAACGACTGATAAAAAAAAAAATTTAAAATGACACAAAAGGGTTGCTGGTTTTCTTTTTTTTGGAAATTTGTATGGTAAAATTTCTACTAACTCTGAAAATGATTCCATTACTTTGGGGGGGTCACCCCAAAGTAGACTTAGGGGTTTTTGGGAGAAATTTCATAAGGAAAAAACGGAAAAATTTTAACCTTTAAATTGATGTGATGGTTTAGAGGGGGGGGGGGGGGGGGGAAAAATGGGGGGAAGGGGGAAAACCTAAAAAACCACCCCATAGGGAATAATATATGTCTGAAATAACTCAAAAGTGCGGGGTTTTTGACATTTAAACCCAAAAAATTTTTTTTCTTTTTACTTTTTTAACCCGTTTTCCTAAAAAAAATTTAAAAATTAAGGGGAATTTCCCTAGTACCAAACGTTGGTTATATTAAAATCTTCGTTCAAAATTTTTAGGGAAAAAAAACCAAAACAAATTTTTCTTAGTACATAAATCTTCTATATATAAATTTAAAAAATATAAATTTTGGGGGTCAACAAATTTAAAACAAATGCAAACTTTGACTTTAGGTCCGCATAAATCAAGGACTAGTGATAAACAAAAGGGGAGGACAAAGTACTTCCGGAAACCCAAACGTTCACCCAAATTGAGTCAGAATGAGCGACGGGGACGGGCAAAGGGAGGGGATACAGACAACATAAGGTTGGACCCCGGTTTTTTGGCCTTCAAATTTTATTCCTTTTTTTAAAAGAAACTGAATCAAAAAACTTTGTTGATTGGCTTAGGTTTTTTGTAGGCCACCCCAAACAGCAAACACAATTGGGCTCTGGCCCGGGGAAATTCCCCGGATTTGACGGGGGGGTTTTAGGGGAATATTTGGGGAAAAGGGGGGGGGGGGGGGTTTTGGGGGGTTGGGGTTTTGGGGAAGGGGGTTTTTGTTTTGGGTTTTCATTTATAAAATTTACTTGTATTTTAAAAAATCTAAAAGGGGTTTAAATGGGTTTTGGGTTTTTTTATAAATGGGTCGGGAATCGGTGGCACGTCGGTTTAAACCCCCACTTTGGGGGAAAATTTTTTTTGGGGGGGTTGTGGGGGGCATAGGGGTTTGGGTTTTTGGGGGGGAAAAAAAATAAATTTTAAAAGGAAGGGGGAAAAAAAATTTTTGGGGGAAATATTTAAAAGTTGGGGTGGGGGAGGAATTGGTTATGTTGGATTGGGGAGAAATATGGGGTTTTTGCGGGGAAAAAGTAAAAAGGGTTGGGTTCCCGGGGGGGCCAAGGAAAATATTGTTGGGTGGATTGGGGGTATTTTAAAAAAATAGGGTTTTTTGAAAGGGGAGAGTTTTGTAAAAATAGGTGTTTTAATTTATGAAAAATATAATTGGATTTAATTTAAAGTTTGGGAAAATTAAAAAAAAAAAATTTTTTTAAGGGTTTTCCCTTTTTTTTTAAATTTTAAAAAGGGGTTTTTTGTTTAAAAAGAGTTTTTCGGATTAATTTTTTAAAAAGGGAATTAAAAAAAAGAATTTGGGTTTTTTTTTGGGTTTTATTTTTTAGAAAAAGGGGTTTTATGGGGGGGAAAAATTTTAAATTTTAAAAAAGTTAAATTAAAAGGGATTTTGATAAAGGGTTTGGGGGTTTTTTAGTTTTTTAAAGGGTTTGGGGATTTAAGTTTGGGGGGGATTGGGTTTAAAAAAATTGGTTGATTTTTTAATTTTTATGGAAAAATTTTAATTTTAAATTAAAATGGGGTTTTTAGTTTAGGGGAAATAAAAAATAGGTAAGATTAATTAAAAGGGAAAAAGATTTAAAATACTTTTGTAGGGGGGAAAATTCAAGTTTAAAAGGGGGTGGGGAAAATTTTTTTTTGACCCCGATTTGCTCATAACCCAACTCATTAAACACTACAAGGGCCCGGCCCGGAAAAAATGATTTTTGTGAGCAAATGATCGCAAAAAAAAATTTTTTTCCAAAAAAATGAAAGAGGAAGTGGTGAACCCCGGCCAACCTCACAACCAAAATTGGTTTTTTAAGTTTGACCACCCAAAGGGTTTTCATTTGGGGAAATGCGAACTGGGGTCCCAACCTGTTTACATCTTTTCAGCAAAAGTCTCCACCGTTTACATGTTCACAACTGGTTTGGGGCAGGGGCTTTTAACCCCCGCCTACTCGGGACAAAGTGTTTTAGGAGAATGTAGTCCAAAAGGTTCTTTTGCTTTAGTTTCCCCTTTAAAACAGATGGGGGTGTCCCCCCTTTTAAAGGTTTCCACTACCCCGAGAAGTCTAGAGTGTCCCCTGTTGGGTGGTTTGTCAACGTTCGGAATAGTTTTGTTGGGGAAAAAAACAGAGTTTTCAAAACCCGTTTTAACCCAAAAATTCCCAAAACAACCAAACCCCAAATTTGGCCTCGGGTTTTCCCCGTAAAGGGTTAGATTTCCCCGTATTTTCCCTTTGTTTTCTCTGAATATTGGGGTACTAAAAAATAGCTATTTTTTAAAGAACAGTCAAACCCTTTTTATAACCAATTACAAAACTCATTCACACACTCATTTACACTCCCTTTGCCCCTAAATTTTGGGAACGATCCAAACAATTTTTTAAAATTATGAAATTTAAAAACAAAACAATTGGTTTTTGGGTCCAACCCATTCCCCGAAAACCCAAAAACCCCGCTTTTAATAAATTTTAAACGAGTATTGCATAAATTGTCAATAATTTTCCATATTTTCGTTTCCTTTGTCGGGCCCCTGGAAACTTAACCTTGGCCTGCCAATTTAAAATAATGTTTTGCATTTTTTAATTTGGTTTTATTTTTAAAAAAACACCAAACCAGTGTTAGCAAAAATAAGGCTGCAAATATTAAAACTCCCCCCCAAAAGGAAAAAATTAAAAACAATTTACATCAGATTTATAAGGCTTTTTTTGAAAACTTTTTGCGAACCATAAATAACCCATTGTTGGTTAATCGGAAAAACCCAGTTTTTAAAAAAAAGGGGGGTTTTTCTTAGTATCCCCCCCGGAAAAATTTCCATAGCATAAATATGTGATTACTTCAGGGAATCTTTTGGGAAACCTCAGCCACATCATTTAAAGGGGGTTAGGGAAAACGAGCTCAGAAGTTGAAATTTGCATTGCCCAAACCTTTGGGATAAATTTAACAAGACCCGTTTTAAAAAACCCCTCTAAAAACCCCCTTTTAAATAACTGAAAGGGGCAGGAGTCCCAAAGGAAAACCCCCCATTAATGGGGGGGGTTGGTTTTTAATTTGACTAAAGGGGGAATCTAGCAGTTCCCAAATTTTCCCCCAACTTTTTCGGGAACTTTTAAATCAAAAACCCCCATTATTTTTAATAATCAGTTTTTTTTTTTATCCGTACTTTTTAAAAAAAAATTTTTAAAAATGGGCCGGCCTAAAGTAGTTGAGGGGGCAGTTTTAAAGTAGTGTTTTTAAAAATTGCAAAAAAATTCCCTTTTTGTAAGGTAAAGGGAAAATGTTTTTTGGTTTGGAGTTTGAAAATGTAAGGGTTTTTTTAAAATTTGGAGTTTTTGGGAAAATTGTCCATGAGAAAATTTGGGGGAATTAAAACCCAAAAAAGATTGTTCTTGGGGGTTTTGGGGGAGTCACATAACCATAGTAAAAATTGGGTGGATAAGAAATGCAAAAAACCAAAAAACAACGTAAATTTTTAAAAATTGGCAGAAAGTGTACAGTAGGCAAACTGGTATGTTTGTCGTAGCTCAAAATACCCACAGCGCATTACAAAATTGGTTGCAAACATTTTGACGGGGATGAAACGTTGCAAGACAGAAGTTCTCCCGCCTTATGTGTGTAAATGACTAACTCAATAAAATTTTTTTGTAATGAAAAGGGGAAACTTTATACGTACATGAAATAATGAAATAATGATTTATTTCCCAACAAAAATTACAACTTTAAAAATTTTTTTAAAATTTAAGGGAAATGTCACTGACTAACGTATCCAGTAGTTGGCCAGCGTTACAAAAAGGAAAAAATACTAAATAATACATACACAAACTTTTGAGTCTAGTCCTTACTATACATTTAACTGCCATCCTCCGTAGCGTCTGTCAAGAAAAGAATTCGAAAATGAACAAAAAAAAGATTACATCCATTTTAATAAACAATGACTTAAGTTCTTACGAATTACAATAATACAGAGTAACAAGTAACAAACTAAAATCTCCATACAATCAAATCAATACATCAAATCGTCCAAAATTCCTTTTATCTTTTAATGAACAGTTACATAAACAAACAAACAAACAAACAACAACAAAATCAACCAAAACATCCAATAAAATATATTTCTGGAAATGATAATAGCCATGGTTTTAGATGCTTGCAGAAAGAGGTAAATTTATTACATTGTTTTATGTTGTGTGGAAGTCTGTTAAAAAGTTTAGGGTCTGCATATTCAAATGTATGTCTAAAAATTTCTTTATTAACTTTGGGTGTCTGGAAAATTCTCCGTATTACTTCTCGTATAATGTGATAAATTAAAAGATCCTATATTTCCACTTCTTAGATAAAAAATTCGTAATACTTTAAAGCAATAGAGATGTTGTACTGGTAATATGTTTAATTGTTGAAATAAAGGGAAGAAACTCTCTCTAACTTTTTTTTGAAATAATTCGAATATTATGATTCTGTGAGATTCTTAATTTTCTATATATTTTTTGAAGTTGCTCCCCAGCATGCAATTCCATATTGTAGTTGAGAATGAATCAATGCAAAATATAAAATAGTAACAAAGAAGGGTCACGAAGGTTTTTCAGAAATAAAATTTTCTGATGCTAAACTTAATTTTATTGTGTAAATTTGAAATTTGCTTTTCCCATGACATTCTTTTGTCAAAGATTACTCCCAGGTACTTAAACTTATCTACCTTTTCAATAATATGACAGTTACAGAGAATTTCAGGACATTGATTATTATGATAAACAAGTTGATTACGGAAATAAAAGGATTTAAAATAAAAATGTATGTATTTGGTTTTACTCACGTTAACTATCATCTGGTTATGCATGCTCCATTTTCTAAGAGGTTCAAGTCTTCGTGAATAAATGCTTAAATTTTATCTATGGAATTATGAGAATAAAAGAAAGCTACATCATCAGCAAATGCACTGATTTGTCCATGAAACCGTTCATTTAGTAGGTCATTTATGAAAATTAGGAATAGGGTTGCAGATAGGACTGAACCCTGTGGAACACTTGCTTTCACACTTCGGTATGAGCTCAAACAATCTCCCACCCTGACTTGTTGTTCTCTACCAAAGAGAAAACTTTCAAACCATTTTAAAGATACTCCTCTTATTCCTATAGCCTCCATCTTCGAGAGTAAAATATTGTGGTTTACTAAATCGAAAGCATTTTTGAAATCTATAAACAGTCCTGTGGCTTTTTATTCTGATTAAAAACTATTATATATTTGAGATGATACATTCAAAAGGACGTCTTCTGTTGATTTACCCTTAGTGAAACCATATTGATTTTTACTAAAAAGGAAACAATTGTTCAGATATCTTAAAAGTCTGTTATTAACTAGTTTCTCCACAATCTTGAAAAAGACACAGAGAGACTAATGGGTCTTATATTACTAATATGCGAAGGAGTTATGCTTTTTAAAAATCGGTACTACAAAAACCTTTCTTTCAGCTTGTCTGGAAAGATGCCTAAAACTAAAACTTAAATTTACAATATGAGTTAGTGTTAAGTACAATATGTAGCAATATTTTTTATGAGATATGTACTTAAATTATCATGACCTGTTGATTTTTTTATTCTTTAAGGTTTTTTAATTTTTTGCTAGTATTTTCAAAATGTTTGTGTTGGTGCATAAAAATGAGTGCAACTTTCTAGGCATTTCTAAATTGTATGTTATGACTGATGACATTAGTTTTTAGTTCCAGACTGTACAGGTTTTTCGTTTTATCATATCAGCTAGAACAGTTGGATCGGTAACAATGATGTCGTTGTCAAGCTTATCTTATCTACAGTATTGGCTTTGGACGACCCAGCCCAAACTATTTATTATCTTCCACTGTTGGGCAAAAATCGCCATTTAACGTGTTAATACAGATTTTATAATATTCATTTTTTACAAAATCTATTTCAAGTCTCAAATTATTGAAAAATTTGTTCCAATAATTAATGAAGCAGGTGTCATAAGGTTTTGCGTTTGTAGATCTTGAACAACTTTCTTCTTCTTTTTTAAATTTTATTAAGTATACTATTTGTAATCCATGGATTTCTTGCTTTATATTTGATTAATTTATCTTAATAAACTTTTTATGCAACTGTTCTCTAAAATACAAGTTAGCTTACTTATGAACTTATTATAACAATAATTGATATCATATTCTGATAAAATTTCGTTCCATTGAATATTTTCTAAATTATTTTGCAATCGGTTGAAGTCTATCTTTATTTTGACAAAAGGATCTTTTATCATTTTATTGTTAGATGAAAAGTTTAACTCGCTAAAAGGTTAATACTAATAAACAGTGATCAGTTAGTCCTATATCAAATCTTGCACTTTTAAAGGAACTTAAATCTTTATACTAATAAAAATATGATAATGCACTTGAGCATATAAATGTGTGTGATCATCACTTAGCTAAATATCCTCAAGTGACGCCTTCAATTAGTGAGACGAAACGTATTTGCTTTTTGTGTGAACCCTGTAGGAGGGGACAGTAAGGTACTTCATTCAACTTTTATTCATTGTTAACAATCTGTATTTTTTAACATCTTTAATGTTCCTGTTCGAACTTATTTACAGTAGTTATTTATTTTATTTTGTCTGTTATTATTAATTTGTCTGATTTTATATTTGGTCTGTTATTTTGTTCTGAGGTTTTTATTCAATTGTTATAAAATTTTTTAAAATTCTAAAAAATTTACTTGTTGAAAATGAGTTTAACGATTGAGGAATCCAAAAAGGGAAACCTTGTATCATTTTTAACAACTACAAATAACAGACACTATAGAACTTTGAAATCAGGTGATATTTTTGGGCGCTGCCTAGGTAGGAAATGTGGCGCAGCTATCAAGAGTGACGCTCAATTTACCTCAGTTAGTGTAACTAACAAAAAAACACACGGAGGACCATTCCATAACGTTGAGATGCCTCTCGTCACCTGCGCCTAACACCATCCACGTAACACTCCGAGCACCCAGCCTAGCTCGCCACCTGTTCCATCACGCCACCAGCTTGCTTACACCAGCCCCTCTACAACCCACCGCATCAACACTAAATCACTTTTGGAGATTAGGCTACAGAGGTCACCCGCTTAAAACAAGAGATCAAGAACCTGAAAAACGAGTACCAGAAGCTGCTAAATCATACCATGAATCGAATACTCGCTTGCTGGAGTTCACTGGGGAAATATTTCCAGTGACCAACTCATTACACCATGTCGATAAATCGCATCTTTCCAAGACTGTGGACTGCGGTGTTCAGACCCGACCCGCCCTTCAACACATCAGATAATGCTGCGCCCACCGTTACAGACTCGATATGCAGTGCACTCTGCCGGCGAAAACCACTGACACTTCAGCTGAAGATCTTGAGCTTCTAGACCGCCTCAGGACCTCAATAGAAGTACTTGAGGCCGAAAATCAGCTCCTGAAGCTGCAGAAAAAAATTGTTAGTGCGCGGTAACCTATTGAGGACCAACCATGGAAGGAAGTAAAAAAAAAAGAGAAAAAAAGGACCAGGTAAAAAACACCAAAATACCAATCCGCAAAAAAAGAAAAAGAACATCCCTCATATTCAAAAACCATTACCCTAGTTAATAACCTTCACGACAATATGCTCCTAAGAAAAACAATAACAATTTAAAAAAACTGGAACTACCTGAAATATTCCCCCAAAACACTGAACTTTCAGGTTATTGACATCGGGGGAGATACATTCTTACATATGAGACGCCGACACAGCTTGTTGGTATTTTAAGGCGAATATCAATCAATGGTTATATGAGTGTAGTCTGGTTACTAATTTGAGTTCAACTGTTCCTCAGAAAGGGAAATTTTATAATATCCCAACAGCCAGGGGAAACCAAAGGGGACCTACAGCTTTACGTGGAATCGAACCACGTAGTGCTGGTCGATTTTCAGCTAATTGACAAGCTGATACTCAGTTATCTCCCCACACAACATCCGCAAAATGATTACCATCCAACATGGACACCCCGGGACTTCTCTAGTATGCCCCATGCCGGATAGCAACCATCAAGTGGACGCCATGTCGGTATTAAGAGGACCGAGCATCCAACTTATCGCCTACAATCTCCCAAAACACTTTGTCCCCATGTAGCTGGGTTATAGCCATGCTTGACACCTCGCCGGTCTGCTGCCCCGTGAGGGGCATCAAAAACGAGAGTGAGTGGTTTTTTTAAAAGCCAGGGGCCCAGGCTACCGGACATTAAATTCAGCGATCCACCACAACCAAAAAGATGTAGCGCCTTAATCGCGGGCGCTAATGACATTGCATCCGGCGAACAACCAGGAAATATAAACTCCTGGAACAGGCATCATCACCCAAAAAGGCGCAACTCAGTCAGTGTTGTGATCTTTGTACGAACAGTGTTTGGGAATTGTAGGCGATAGATTCCATGCTTGGTTCTCTTAATACTGAACCGGCGTCCGCTCAATAGTTGTCATCAACTTAACACTACTAGAGAAGTCTGGAGTGTCATGTTGAATGGTAGTCAAGGTTCGGATGTAGTGTGGGGGAGAGAAACTGAGTGTCAGACGTCAGTTAGCTGAAAATCAGACCAACACTACGTGGTTCGGAAATTCCACGTAAAGCTGTAGGTCCCATAGTTGCCCTGGCTATTGGGCTATTAATAAATAGTCCTTTCTGAGCTAAGTCGAACTCAGATAGTAACAATGACTACACTCGTTCATCTACCCCTCATTCACTTCCTCATATTCGCCCATATCTCTACGATCAGCGTCTTAGAGATGAATAATAATGAATTCTCGACTATGCCTCATCGCCATGATTTTACCTGCAGACCACACGGTGAATCAACAGACAGCCTCACCAACAGACACATTGAAGAGCTGTGCATAAAGATAAAAAGGAAAACTATTTCAACACCATAGGAAGAAGGTGGTTCCCCTTTGTCATGGCATTTGCACCTCCGTATGCCGGGCAAAAGATACTTGCTGACCTGCTGGTAGAGACCTGTTGGAAGATGAAGATTTTTGATGTGGCGTGATTGTTAAAATTTTAGACTAATCGGGACGATTTCTATACTTGTTATGTTTCTGGAATAAACGATATGATTTGATTTGAAATACCGTCATAATTTTAGCCAAATTATTGAAGGTTTTGTTCCACATTCTGTATTAAATAGCTTGTTGAACAAGCTGAATTTCGTTTGCCCACTAAATGAGGAAAATGCTCTAGTTTTTTTTTTTTTTTTTTTATTTTATTTTATCATAGAAGTTTTTTTATTCTGGAATGTATTGAAATTTTTTTATATTCCATTATTTATTATACATGTTACAAGTAATAATAATACGTGTCATAAATATCCATGTTTTAAAATTTGGAATTAATTAGATTAAATGAATTATATTTTTTTGTTTATTGTTTCAACAAAATATTTTATTTTTATAGCCTAAATAAATGATAAATTGAGCCAAATTTCACTATGAATTAATAGAATGTTTGAATTGAAGCTCAATCTGAAATTTTATTTTTATTATAATAAAATATATTTATTGTATGTATATAATTATTTTGTATTAATTTAATCAAATTAAAAATATTGCTTATAATACCATTATTTCAATATTTATTAAACACTTGCACAGTCTAAAAAAGGTTTCTTTGAACAAAGGTTGATCAAATCCCAAAATTTTGTTATTGACTAGACAGGAAAATATATAATAGTAAAATTCCTTTTATGAAATAATTTAAAAAAATAAAATCTAAACATTGCTTATAATACCTTATTTCAATATTCTTAATATAAAGACTTACATAACAATAAAAAGTTTTTCTTTGAACAAAGGTTGATAAAATAAAAATTATTTTATTTTATTTTGACCAGGAAAAATCTATAAATGAGTCAAATTTAGTACACTTTATCAAATTAATTATAACACTCTTTAATAAGTTTCTAATTTATTTTACTATCCGATACATAGTGTAAGAATTACTATAAAGTGTTATGTAAGTAAAGGGTGATCAGTATATTTTGTTTGGGTTCTAAAACATTCCCTTTTGAATTCTGCAAACTAATTTGCCATATGTATTTTCAACAAGTACTTACCTAGTGTTGTATGGTAGGCTGAACAGGCCCCCTCACCCTGTCGGAGAAAGTGTTGTACTCCATCTGGATGACCCGCTGGCCAGGAGATTGCGAGAGGCAAGACCTACTTGAGGTTACGTCCTGACAGAGTGGCCATGCAAGATGCCACAGCTCAGATGGCTATGCTGCAGTTCATCTCCTCCCGGCCTGCCCAGGGTAGCAGTACCTTCCCCCATCCACTGCGATCATCTGATTATTGCTCAGGTAAAAAAGAACCAACGGAAACTGGAAATAAATAAAAATGTTAGACAAAAAAATTGAAATCATGTCTATTATACTCTACATTATGACCCAAAATAGTGAATAGTCTAGGATATACTACACTCAAATGTAATGCGTTGCATAAGCCAAAACATACCAAATTGGATAAAGTACTGTTAAAATTTTAAAAATTTTACACTATTGAAAAGTGTAACACGAATACAGTGAATAAAACTAAAAGAACTGTACAAGAGTTAGCAAGTAAACTCGAACAATGGCACTGTCTATGCATCAATAACATCAATCTGAAATGGGAGGGAGAGGTAGAGAGTAGTTTTTTTAATTAGAATAATACGTGTTGGTACATATACAGTACAAGTAAACGTCACACAACAAAATGTATAACAATATAAGCACAAAATGTACAAAACAAGTACAAAATGCACAAATATTATGGTGATCAATTTCGGTGAACCACGCTCACCTTCCTCAGAAGGATTCACAAAAGAATCTTTTGTGAATCTCTCTGGTCCGAGGTAGATGAGCATAGTTCACCAAAATCGATCACCATAATATTTGTGCATTTTGTACTTGTATTGTAATATTTTTGTGCTTATATTGTAATAAATTTGTGTTGTGTGACGTTTACTTGTACTGTAGATAGAGAGTGACAAGACAGATACAGTGACGTGAGGGTAGCACTTGTTACCCTGTCAACGGCGCAGGACTCACCCAAGCCCCACTACAGCATTCTAATCTGTCAGTAAACACATCGACTACACTAAATGGTGTTGAAAGTTGTAAGAATGCTTTTAATAATTAGTTACATTCATTTTCAGTTAATACAAACGTAAAGGAATTTGAACAGGTTGTCCCACCCACACCACATTTATTGATGTACAATATATTCTTTTAAAACAGAAGTTGCTTCATATGCAAGTAGTGGTTGCAAATAATAATAAAATAATGAAATGAGCTTATTAACAACTAACAAGTCATACATATAAATAAATAAAAATGCCTTTTATTGGAGTGTTACTCAGTATAAACTGCTTTTCAGTACAACTCAGGTTATAATACTACACTACTCTTGAACTATAAACTAAAAGTATATACAACCAGAAGACGTAATTAACCTAACGGCTTAAATATAACAATCATAACTTTTTAATTTTACTCTTAAAAGTATTTACAGCACAAGTGTTTTTGACAGATGCGGGGAGGTCATTATAGAGAGTGGGCCCAAAGTAGGAAAAACTTTTCCTACCCCCTCAAGTCTCACTCTTACGTAACTAAGATATAATAAGATATACCTTATAAACTATAATCTTACGTAAATTTTGATTTATATTCATACAAATTAGAACACCTTGTATTTTTTTATGTTTTTTGTAGGTTGTGTTTAGGCATGAGTTAATAACAATAGTACACATTGTTATAAATAAATAACAATAAAATGCATTTATAAGGAAGAAATAAATTAAATTTTTAAGTATGCGTATGTATTAATACATGACTTACAAAACAAATAAAGTAAAAACTTAAAAATTTTCCTAATTTAATGATAAAATAAATAAATTAATTGTTATGAATAAATAACAATAAAATGCATTTATAAGGAAAAATTTAATTAAATTTTGAGGTATGTGTATGTATTAATCCATGACTTACGAAACAAATAAAGGAAAACTTAACAATATTCCGAATTTAATGATATAATTAATTAATCAAAGTAAATCATTACAATTGTATCTAAACAAGAATATTTACGATTGGTTTGTGATTATGCCTACCAGTGCCAAAAATTAAGAGGATGATGATATAAAAACGTAGGACCATCTACACAATATGGTTGTCTGAAATGTTTCAAGTATATCGTTCGTGTAAACAGATTTTTATATATTTTGTTTTATTATAATTTTTAATGGAATTTTAGGAGCTTTCTGTTAATTCAATACCACTACTTTTTCCGTTATTTCACTACCACTAAATTTGTTATCGTAATTACTGTTAGGTTAGGTCCGGTTAGGTTAGGTGGCTACTAAGTTGATCACAAACTGGTAAATCCAATAATTGACTTACTGCCGAATGCAAGTTCTTGGAAACCGGTAAGGCCAGCGATATTGGATTCCTAGCGGATAAGGAATTCCACAGTGGAGGTAAAAATGATTGGGGAACAGTTTTTAGAGCAATAGAATATTTATCAAGCAGTAGTGAATCAACGGAAAGAAAAAAAAGTAATGCTACTGAATTAAGGGAAAAGATCCAATTTTTATTTTACTCCCTTATTATTTTATATGCCTTGTTTGAGTTGTTACAACTGTGTAGTGTAAATGCATGAATGGTTGTAAAATCTCTTGTTAAGAAATGTTGAGACTAATTGAAACCTTTTTAGTCACAGCAAGTCAACATGTACTTGTCCAACAGTATCAAGCAAAATGTCTATCTGATTGTGCACATCTTGTCAATGGGTTTATAATAACCCAGGATACAGCCAGCCTATGACTATGACAGTTTTAGTAAATCCTCCCATAATTGTGTCTTTGCAATTAGTTAGTTTCTTAAATTTTATGTTTTCAAAATAACTACCATAGTAGAAGTAAAAGTTTAAAAAGTCATGGTGATTGATCTATTTTGAACACATATGCCAATTAGTTTAGTTACATGCACTAAAATCTGCAAAAATTGGGAAAAAATTCGAGCGAAACAGTATATTTTTTATGTGCATGAATCAAATGTAGGCCTATATTAATTATACTACAAATTTGTGACATTGTAAGAAAATTAAACCAAATATTATTGGAATCAGATGTTTAGTTTAAATTAGGTGGTACTGAAAGCTGCTGGACAGGCCCACACACATCAGCAAAAGCATCAAGCATGCTGGATAGAATTCTCGTCCGAAAATTCTATCCATATCTGAACATGCTAGATCGTGCAGTGCAGGACAAGAGCATGTGTCTCCATTTAATAATATTGCGTCATTCACCTTCCAACAGTTTTTTTGTTTTTGAATGAAGCTGCTGTGCAGGACAAGTGAGTGCATATCTTTAAGTGTATTATTAGCAACATATGATGTGATTGTGATTTCACTGTTAGTATATAACCTGGTCAACATTTTCAATTGTTTTTGGATGTTAGGTTGGAGGTGAAAAAGACTTGGCAACTGCAAAGGAGACCAACAAAGAAGTTTACAACTTCCTGAGTTCAGCAGGGGCCAAGTATGGATTGGGTTTCTGGCATCCAGGGTCTGGCATCATTCATCAGGTAACTTCTTTAGAATTATAACTAGTAGTCCAATGAACATTAGATATTGCTTCAGAGTGTTTTGTTATACAATGTTAATTGCTATAAGAACCATCTTTATTAGACTATACTAAAATATACATATTACACATGTTATGTATCACAAAATATAATATTTATCATTGTAAGAAATGCTACTAGAGTAAGCAAGATCATTACTGCTTACATTAAATCCAGTCTTAGTTCTTAGGGTCTCTGGAATTGATGAAAATATGAAATTTGTGGTAAACTTAAAAAAAGTCCTAATTGGTACCATCTATTGTTATCTCAATTGTACAAGGAACACTGTGTATTTGAGTTGCAAAATCAATTGAGTTCAGATACAGAAAATTTTCATGACAACAAAATCCCTAACTTAAAACGCTGATAAAAGTATCAACAAAATCGATATTATCGCTTAAGACAGTATTTTAGTATAAAAGTAATTGCAAATAGGTAACAAAGACACGGAAACATTAAGACAAATTTTACATGACAATATGGAAAAGTTTGTTTGGTGTTGGATAATCCTCATACTTGAATAGAAGTAGAATTGTAATAGAATATGTTCAGATATCATAGTACAGTAAGACCTCGATAATCCGGCACTCGGTAATTCGGCAGACCCGATAGTTCGGCATTAATTGTCTTGAAAATTTACACTGATGAAAATTGTGAGTTTCGGCAATTTTTGAGTGATTTAGGCCCGGTCTATAAACAACTCATCATAAACTTGTCTACAAAAACATTTTAATCGAAATTTCTCCAAAAATTTCAACCGGAATTAGGTTAGGTTAGGTTTAGCGGCTGTCTTACGACACACTTAGGCCAATGTAGGCCCGTTGTGATACCGAAAGCACTTAAAAGTGCCTAACAAGGACCTACAGTTTAAGGTGGAATCCGAACCACCAGGCAACGGCATCGAAAAATTTCTAAGGCTTTTTGGTGGGATTCGAACTCGAGACCTTGTGCAGTGAAACCGATGACTCTACCACTACGCCAGGCCAACAATGTTTTCTAAGCCTAATAAAAGTGCTGCTGCTAAAACAGCAAAACGTAAACATGTGACATTGTCGATCAAGCAAAAACTGAACATTATTGAACGATTGGAGAAAGGTGAGAATCGAAACAGTATCATGAGTGAATTCAATATTTCATCATCTACTATATACGATATAAAAAAAACAAAAACCCCAATTAGAAAAGTTTGTTTCACAATCTGCTTCTGTTTAAAAGTTTTGAAAGTAGAAAAACCTTGAAAAAACCTAAGTTAGAAAACCTGGACAATGTATTGTGGATATGGTTTACCGCCAAACGAGCAGAGGGCTGTCGTATGTAGGTTAGCCTAGTACTAGGCCTATATGTAACCTAACTTGGTAAAACCTTCAAATCATGTTTAAGATTTGCTATATTATGTTATTTTATGTTAGGCTACGTAGTAATAGGCTCAATTAATTGTAAATATATTAAATATTACATAATAGTATAATTTGAATTACCAGGCATGAGTAGAATCAAATAGGTTACATTAGAACTTTCCAGAAGCTTCATGAAGCTATACAACTTTTATGTTATAATTAATAGTTATGTGTAAATATTACCAAATAGACTACTTAAAACAATAAACTTATTTTATTTATGCTTTAATATTAAACTTTTGACAATTATAGGATAAAAGATGTCATACGTCGTATTTTGACATATTGACGACAGAATGTTTTATAACTTCTTTTTGTTGTAATATGTTCCATGGCTTCTGGAACCTTCGGGTCGAGTTTGCTCTTGAAATTCTAGATTATAACAAATGTATATAAGGCGGCTGCACCGCTGCTAGTGAGTAGTTTTGAGTTCTCAGTCAGTGAGTGATTGTTCAATTAGTTAGTGTGGAACAACTCGGATATTGCGGTAGTGCAAATCATTGTGAGTTGTGAGTTCAGTGTTATTGTGTTTCAAGGTGAATAAACGCTTGTGTACTTAAACTGCGTGTGTGTTATTTTCGTGTCCCTAGTGATATACTGTACTGTATAGTAATCGCTAGTGCGTGACGACAGGGCAAGCCAATAACAGGGCCAATGATAATGGAGAAGTCGAAATCTTTTTATAAGGAACTAAATTTGCCGGAAAATGAAATGCCGATCTTCTCAAAAGGGTGGCTTCAAAACTTCAAAGTTCGTCATGGAATACGAAAATTAGACGTTTCGGGAGAAATAAAATCCACCGACCTGGCTGCAGCAAATGAATACAAGGTAACATTTGAAAACCTAGTCAGTGAACATGGTCTAACCCCTACCCAAATTTACAATGCTGATGAGACTGGTCTTCTATGGCGCTGTTTGCCAAACTCTACTTTGGCTGGTGGTGACGAGACTAGTGCACAGGGTTTAAAAAAAAATAAAGATAGGCTTACTGTATTAGTGTGCGCAAATGCATCCGGTGACCATAAACTTACACCGTTTGTTATTGGCAAATTTAAGAAGCCTAGGGCTCTGAAAAATATAACCAACTTGCCTGTAATTTACGACGCCCAATCAAATGCGTGGATGGAGGGAGAGCTATTCAAAAAATGGTTTTTCCAACATTTTGTACCTGCAGTAAAAGACAATTTTAAAAAACTAAAGCTCCCCAAAGAATCTAAGGCAGTTCTTATCCTCGATAATTGCCGAGCACATCCTGCAGCATCTGAACTTAAAGCAGGCAACATTTTTTGTTCGTATCTTCCCGCAAATGTGACGCCATCGATACAACCAATGGACCAAGGTGTGATACAAAACTTCAAGTCCAAATACAGAGGCATGTTTGTGCAAAAGCTATTAAACTCTGATTGCAGCGTAAACGATTTTCAGCGTGAGTTTAATATAAAAGATGTAATTTTTTCAACTGCCTTTGCTTGGTCTGAGGTCAAAAGTGAAACGTTGCACTTGGCATGGCGCAAGTTATGGCCAAAACACTTTGAAAAAACGTCTACGGAAGATATCGAAGATGTTGATGATCCTTCAACGGAGAATCACAGATTGTAAATGCCATTTCTTCCGTTCCAAACAATCCACTGAACGGTCTTCCAGAAGAAGAAATCTACGAATGGATTGGTATCGATAACGACGAACCAATAGAAGAGGAGCTTAGTGATGAGGCAATTATACAATCTGTGTTAAGCCCACAGGAACCACAAGACACCGAAAGTGATGAAGATGAAGCAACGTCAACAACTCACATCACATGGACTGATGCTTCGGAGGCATTGAACCAGTTTGTAAAGTTTGCTGAGACATGCAAACACTATAATGCTGCTGAAGTAATGAATCTTCATATAATTCAGAGCAATTTTTATAAAAAACGTAACGAATCTAAAAAACAAGTTGATATTCCTTCAATGTTCCGAAGAGCTCAGAAGAAGACGATGATAGATGAAACATTAGCATTTCCTACTCCCTCAACATCATCTGGGGATACTGGCTACGATCCAGCACCAGTGTCAGCAGCCGACAGTGATTCCGATTGAATCTTCAGTTTTGTACTGTACATATTGTTTTTTTAAGCCATAATAAAAAACATAGTACGTTATTTTACAGTTCAGTTTT
>JAQJVL010003898.1:0-53025 GCA_035578905.1 Stictocephala bisonia
GTATTTGTTGCATGTACGGGGGTGAAGGTCTCTGTTCAATGCCAATACTCTGTAGTAACTGTTTTAAAACTTGACCCATAAAATGTGTGCCTTGGTCATGAGTTATGATTCTGGGATAGCCGAATATGCAAAATAAACTAAGTAGCGACTTGGCTACTGTCTTTGCGTCAGCTGTCCTTGTAGGAACTGTAAACACCATTCTTGTAGTAACGTCAGTCGTTAATAAGATGTATTTATAGCCCTCACTTTGTGAAATCGGACCGAGAAAATCTATTATTATTCTTTCGAACGGCTTTACACTTGGTATTTGAGGTTGTAATTTTCCAAAGCTTTTATATGTTTTTGTACGTTTTAATTGACATTCGCGGCACGTTGTTGTATATTCGGTTACGTCCTTGGCCATTCCTGGCCAAAAATAACGTTCTCGAATCTTTGCTAGAGTTTTATAATCACTAAAGTGGCCTCCTTCGTATATATTATCGTGGAACTTTTTTAATATTTCGTTAACCTTCTCCCTAGGTATGGCCAATAAAAATTTTGTATCTTTCCCATTAAAATTTTTGTAATAAAGCAAGCCCTCTCTCTCCTCGTACAATCGTGAATCTCGTCTTATTTTTTTATCCACATTATCTGGTGCTATTAAGGCTACTTTTATTTGTTTAAGATAAGGATCCCTCGCCTGGAGTACTTCAAAATTCTCTTGTTTTATCTCCTGTACACTTAAACTCCCTTCCAATATATCCTCGTCTATCACTTCATTCCCTGGGTTCCTCGAAAGACTGTCTGCCATTAGGTTACTCGTGCCTTTCTTGTATTTCACTATCAGATCGTAATCTACTAACGATAATGCTAATCTGTTCAACCTTGATGAAGTGTCTTTAAAGTTCTTGTAGTATACTAGGGCTTGGCAGTCTGTGTATACCGTTACCTGTCTCCCCAATATGTATTCTCTAAAGTTATTTACTGTGTAAACAAGTGCCAACATTTCTCGCTCTGCGTTACTATATCTGCGCTGGGTTTCCGTGTATTTTTTTGACAAATATGCTATTGGATGTAGGCTTCCCGTATCCGGGTCTTTTTGTAATAGTACGCCACCTAATGCATATAAACTAGCGTCTACATATATGACGGCCTCTTTGTTATCATCCCAGTGGTGTAATAATGGTGGTTCTGTTAAAATTTTCTTTAACTGTATTAAACTTTCTTCACACTCTTGTGTCCATTTAAATGGTAAATTTTGGTTCGATTGTTTTATTAACTCCGTTAGTGGTACAGTAAGTTTAGCATAATTTTTTATGTGTTTTCTGAAGAATCCAGTTAATCCTAAAAATTGTCTCACTCTCCGTATGCAGTTTGGTCGATTAAATTCCACTATCGCTTTCACTGTCTCTTTCCTTGGTAGAAAACCTTTTTTAGATACCGTATATCCCAATATATCAATTTCCTCATACATAAATTTACATTTTTTTGTGTTTAACTTTAAATTTGCCTTGTTAAGAATTCTTAAAATTTCTTCAATATTCTGTAAATCTGATTTGAATGACGAACCGTAACATATTACGTCATCGACGTAGCATATGACCTTGTTATATAGATGTTTATTAAGTAACGCCAATAACGCTTTACTAAATAGTGATGCAGATACTTTAAGACCCATAGTCAAACGCTTATATCGTAAAAGTCTATTTTGAGTTTTTATCGTTAGCAAGTCTCTGTCCTCTTCTTTTACTAATAACTGATGGTATGCTCCCTTTAAATCCAATCTTGTAAACGTATTAGCTTTATTTAAACAGCTTAATACTAAATTCACTGAAGGTGTTGGATGTATTGCTGTTTTTAATATGTTATTCACTTTCCTCATATCAGCTACCAATCTTGGCGTGTTATCTTTGTTTTTAACTAAAAATACTGGACTGGCAAATTCGGTATAATCCGGACATTCTTCTAATATATCCGATTTTAATAAATCATCCAAAATGTTATCTAGCTGTTCACGCTCCTGCTTCCCGTGTTTGTAAGGGGGTGAGTTTACGGGCTTAGCGTTCGGTATCCTCTCTAATGCCACTGGTGGTAAGTTAGCCGCTTCGAGGTCTTCATTCTTGGTAGTAAACATACCTTTATATTTATTTAGCATTTTTGCTACTTGTTCGTGCTGTTGTATTGTTAATTGTGGTGCTATGTCAAACTCTATTCCATCTTTATCTGTTACTCTCTCTTTGTTTACATTTCTAACTTCGTTCTGTTTGCGACATTCATTTTGTTCCTTTATCTTATCTTGCTCTTTTGATAAATACCCTAGTACATAGTTTTTATTTATATGTTTGGGGAAATTTGATGCGTTATAAATATTTAAAAATCTCTCTCCTTTCTCATCTCGGTCTGTTAAATATGCATGGCATTTCTTTTTTTCTTTTAATGCTTTTTCTGACTCGAAATATACATTTTCTTCTTGTACTCCTATTTTTATTCTTCTATGTTGATGAGGTGCTATCACCATATCCTCATTAGCTCTTACATCTCTTATAAGTTGTGCTCCTCCGGTACTAATACCGTTTATCCTCTGTACTTGTAATAACCATTTTTTTTCCATTTGTATCCTGTGTTTATACTGTCCTAGATGTATTACTATATATTTCCTTTTAAAATTAATCTTAATTTTATGTTTCATTAAAAATGTATTCCCCAATATCACATTACTATTTATGTCCGGTGATACGTAGAATATGTCACTTAATACAATATTGTCCACTAAAACGTTTACTTTTGCTGTTCCTAAAATGCTTAAAGGAGAATTATTCGCTGAAACAACCGTTGGTATATGTCCCCTAATTATATCATTTTCAGGAACCAATTTAGAATTTATTATATTCAAATTAGAACCCGTATCTATTATACATTTAATCATCTTCCCTGCTGCACCTCCTATCTTCCCTGTTATTGTTAAAACAGGTACTTTCTTATCTTCCTCATCTGTAATGTGAAATAACATTTCGTAAATCTCCTTATCCTGTAAACTCTCCTTTTTCCTTGGTTGATATCCCCTGTTGGCTGCTATTTTCCTTATGTCGACTCCATATACCCTGTGGTCTTGTTCTTGTTGTTCCATTGTTTCTATTATCCGTCTCTTCTCTTCCTCTTCCAATTCCTCATTCTCTGCCCCCTCATTCTTTATGCTTTTTACCTCCTTTATCATCTGCCTCTCTTTAACTTCCTCCTTTGTCCCGTTACCTGCATTTCTTATCAATTTATATTCCTGTGCATTCCGTCCTTGGTATTTTTCACCCTTATTGCTCTCCTTTATTAACGGAAACTCTTTATCATAACTCTCTATCGTTAACCCTCTGCTTCTTACTCTATATTCTTGTTTACTGTCTCCCTTACTCTTATCCTTATTTTCACCCGTGCTTATCTCTCCATATCTTGTGTGCCCTCTTTTAGGCCTATAACTGTATTCATATAATTTATTTTTATGACTGGTATTAATCCCTGAGTTATTCAAGTAACATGTATCATTATTTTTATAGGGTCTTATATATGATGCTTTGTAATTATTTCTATACGACTTTAAATATGTATTCTTCTTGTTAGATTCATACGCCCCTCTGTTTTGCATATATTTATAGGCCTTATTCCATATTGTGGTTTTATACCACCTCCTTTGATTAAAATCGTTACCGTTTCTTACATATTTTATGTAGGGGTTAAAATCACCTTGCTTTCGAGGGGTCAAATTCTGCGTCCTTACCCTACAATAAGGCCCCCTCCTTACGCGTTTTTTGAAAATGTTTTATTTCTATAACAATTTATAGTGGAATGATTGTTCATCCTACATGTTTCACAATACTCCGTCCTCTTATATCCACCCATATTCCTGTCACCCCTTCTATATCTGCACTCCCAGGTGTCATGATTGTCTCTCTTACATCCTATACAGTATTTTCCTCTTCGCTCTTGTCTCCATGGTCCATTCCTCCTGGTAAAACTCTCCCTTCATGTAAACTTTCTCCTCCACACTCGCTGCTGGAATGTCACTCTCCTCTCCTGCGATCTGTATGGTGTCCTCCTGCTGTCGTTCTTGAAGTATCCTCTTTGTTCTCCGTTTCCAACCCTTCTTGCATCAGGCCCGTATCCTCTCTCGTAGTCTCTGCTTCCTCTTCTGTCTGGCGTGTAATCTCTCTTGTAGTCTCTGCCTCCTCGTCTCTCCGGCGTGTAATCTCTCTTGTATCTGGTCCCGCTGTCTCGCTCCCCTGTCCATTCATGTCGTCTCCCCGTACTCGATGACCTTGGTCTTCTGTCCTCCGACGGTGACCTTGTCCTTGTGTCCCTGTCCATCGGTCTTCCTCTCCCGTCTCCATAAGCTACTCTTCTCTCTTCCGACCGTCTTCTCCTTGCCTCCTCTTTTATCCTGTCTCCCTCATATTCCCTTTTTACACTCATGTTTGAAATTACGTTAGTTAGAGTTCTTATCTCCGTCTGTATGTCCCTAAGATCTTCTTTATGGTCATCCCATCTACTCCTTCCTCCCTGCTCAGCATATCTATCCAGCCTGTCCTTACTAGTAACTCTCTTATACTTTTCTTTATTCTGGTTTCTAATTTGTAACCGCACCTCAGCTTTTTTTATGTTAACTTCTAATTGGTCTAACGTATTATTTTCTTCATTTATGATCCGTTCGCATATTTCCGGCTGTAACCCTTGAATTATATGACCTATTATTTGTCTGTCTGTTATACTCGGATCATACCTCCTACAAAGAGTCAATACGTCTAGGAAGTAATTTAATGCCGGTTGTCCCCTGTCCTGTATTTTATTTTCCAATATTGCCGCCAGACTGTGTGCCTGTGCGATTGATGTAAAGCTTTCTATGAATTTATTTTTTAACGTATCCCATCTGTTTACTGTGATCCCTTTACTATAATGTTTATACCATGAAAGTGCAGTTCCCACTAAATGCGCCGGAAAAAGATTAATTTTAGTGTGTTCGCTCCAATTGTTTGACAGAGCCGCAATTTGATATTTATCAATGAAGTCGTTGGGATTTTCGGTAGGTAACCCACTGTATGTCCCTGCTGAAATTAAAGGTAAATTCTCCGCCATTTTTATGCGCCTTTCTTCCTTGTCTCGTCCCTCTTGATTAACCACAATGACCTTCGGTGTTACGTGCACCCGTTCGTCCTCTTCCTTCCGTACTTCCTCGTAAATGCCTTCTACAGTGTTCCCTAAGTCTTGTTCCTTCTCTACCTTATCATACAGGTTCTCCCTCGCTTCTAAAAATCTTTGTAAAAATCCTAACTCTGGATTCGACTGTAACTCCTCCTCTGATAAATAATTTTTCTGTTTAATTAAGCTAGCTAAACGTTTTGAATCCCCCCTTGTCTTGATTTTAGCTAACGCGTCTTTAAGCGCTTTCACGACCGCCCTTAACTCAAGTTCGGTATCTTCATTCCTACACTTCACTCCAAATTGTTCCAAGACCCCTTTTAATCGTCCCTTATCAAATTTATACACGTCCCCTCTTAAGCATGGGTACTCAGCTTCAACGTCCATTTAACCTACACCTCCACGCTTACAACTTGTCCCTTTCTTTCTTATTTTATTACTAACTAACTGTATTTACTCTTTGTTATGTTTTCTAATGTTTATTATTATTCCCTATTTTTAAATTCAATTTCTCCCTACTTATCTTATCAATTTATACCACACTCTTATATCTAACATACTTACTATACAAACTTAATCTATCCCCACTTTCATTCAGTGTCAACGTTATTCAAGGTAATTAAACCCAACCAAGTGCCTCCACCATGTAAACCTTCCCACCATGTAACTTTTACCTCCTCTGAACTTAAATTGTTTAAAATTGTTAACCACAACTGACCATTATAAGTAATGAGAAATAACTTTGAACTTAATGACTCGCTTAGCTAGTGAAAGAAACCAGGACCTGGAATAACTATTGACACTGGTGAAAGTACAACACATATTTATTATTGTTACAGCATTTCATCTTTACAATCCCTTCCAAAATATTACAACTATCTTATCCTATATTATACTATACACCTCCTTTAAGGTACCCTTCTCATTCCATATTTAGACAATACAAATTATAGTATTACAATTATACGTTTATTAATCTTTACTCAATTTATTATTAACATTGGCTTTAGTATACAGCCCGGGGGATCAATACTTTCAAGAATATTATTTACAACACATAACAACAACTCCTATACTATTAAACCGCAAGCATCTAAATCATTATATAACGTCCCATTAATCATCAGCTAAATAAGTTTATATGTGCAAATGTCTACATTAACAAGTTAAATCATATATTCGATAACAAGCTATACTCAAGATTAATTAATCAACTATTTCCCCTCAAAATTATCAATCAAACATTAATATACAAACCTTACTAACTATGACAACTTAATCAATTTACCGTACAATTTTAATTACATTATTTGACAAATATTTCCAAGAGATAAGCCAACCATCCAAATGGCCTTAGTTGCTATACTCTATCCCTCGCAAGAATTATCCAATAATTATTGTTTATATACATTCGACGCAATATTTATTCATTTACTCTAGCTAGACTATCTACATTAACTCAAATCAATATTCATACGGGACAATGATCATAACATGGAATTACGTAATTATATAGCTATAATTTACATTTACACTCCGGACTAAATTCCCTCAAACAGTTAATTCTATTATATCATTCAATTACAATTATTATTAAGACCGTCTCATCTGACTAATTTACTGCCTGTCGGCATACGTTTTGGTGTAGGCAAACGTACTTGAACCTTACAAAATTTCTTTTCCCCTACTACTTAAATTTTGCTCCCCTCAACCCTTGGAGGTGTTAAACAAACAGTATTAACATACCCCTGGACTCGTCTACCGCAGGAATGGGGTGTCCACTGGCCGTAGTGGATCCGGCGTCCTCTTGTCCCTCCGGGTCAGGTGGGCTGGTTCGGTCTGGAGTTGCTTGTAGTCCCTTGGGGGTGGGTGGAGTCGCTTGCGATCCCTAGAGGTGGTATCTCTGGTCCTCAGGATCGGCTGCAAGTCCGGTCGTCCCTCAGGTTCAGGTTGGCCGCTCGTGAAGTCCTCCGGGGGTTGATATCGCCAGGGGTTGGACCGTAGCTCCAAGTCCTCCGTCTAGATCGTCCCGTGTATGCTCTGCAGGGCGGGTTGACGAAGTCTAGGTAGTCGGACCACCAGGTGCTGGTCCTCCCTATTGATCTAATTCCCGAAGTCCTCTCTCTTGCCGAACTTTCCTTAGACTCCCCCTTTCTCCAACCCTCTCCCCAGTATCTCATTCCCCCTGCCACTCACTGGACACGCCTACAATTTCGGAACAACCAATTATTCTCCGTGGTCCTATTCCGGATCACCCAATAGGCCCGTTTTCGCGATGGGCGGTACTCCAGATCTTCTGCTGAATCTCCGCCGCATCAGCGTTCATCGGCCTAATTTTTGGTGAGTCTCAACTTTATTATTTTGGTCATCCTGTGTACAGTGCTGACCCTGCTTCCTTGACATCCGATCCCTTGCTTCCCGATCTCACACTCGCCGGATGCCCTACTCAAATTTTACCAACTCCATTTCCTGTACCGCATTTCCTGTTGTAATCCAACCACTGTCTAATTTTTCTGATAATATTTAATTTTTAATTTATTATTATTATTGTTAATACTTATGAGGAAATTTTATAAAAGTGTAACAACTACGTCAAAGGTTTACACTGTCGAAAGCTTTTTTCAGATCTAAAAAGATGAGCATAATTCGCTCGTCTTTGGAAATAGAGTCGTGCAATTGTTTGTTTACATCAAAAAGTATGTCTGAAATTGTTATGTTCTCCCTAAACCCATACTGACACTCTGTTAGAATCTGGTTTATTTGCAGGTATTTAACAAGTTGTTCTTTGACTATTCTCTCTAGTATTTTAGAGAAAACACTGAGTAAAGAGATCGGACGGAAGTTGTTTTTATCTGTGTGAATTTTATCTTTATATAAGGGAAGAACTTTAGCAATTTTGAAAATATCTGGAAAGATTCCGGTGGATATACTGAGATTGACCAGGTGTAAAAGTGGTCGACTTAATAATTCGATGTTGTTTTTTTTTAATATTGAAGCAGGAACACCATCATAGCCAGGAGCAGAGCCACCTCGTAGTGCATTTATGTGTCGTTTTATGTCGTGTTCAGTAACAGTGTGTAAGGTGAGCTCTGAGTCAAGTCTATAGTCTGAGTCAGTAACTAGTAAAGGTCCTGTAACGTGTATTGTGCTTGCAAGGTTTTGTCCTACGGTTGAAAAGAAAGTATTGAATTCCTCTGCCACTTCTTTAAATACTAAATCATTATAATCAGCGATGCCTGGTCGAAATTTTTTTATTGGGAAAGCGTCTTTTTTACAACGTATTCCAATCAGATCGTTGATAACCCCCCAAAACAGTTTTGGATTGTCACTGGATTCTCGTAACTTGTTTCTATAATAATTACGCTTGGCACTTCTTAACTCATTACTCAAATACAGCCTGTGATTCCGGTAGAAATTGGCTAGAACGTCATTAAAAGGTTGGCGTTTTACTCTCTTGCTTAATTTGTCTCTAACCCGTATTTTTTCACGAGGTCAGAAGTTATCCAAGGTTTTAATTTTTTTAGCCTGGTAGAATGGCGTTTGATTTTGGAAGAGGATTGGATAGTTTGCTGAATAATGTTATTGAAATCTGAAAAAGAGGAATCAGCATTTTGATTGTTTAAAATTGGTTCCCAGCTTATAGTTTGCAAGTTAGAAGTGAATAGTGTGTGGTCTAAGTATGTGCTGTTGTGTACAGTTGGAATGCTCACACTGTCTGTGCGTGTTGCTATAGTGAGGCCTGTACTGTAGTGGTCAGTGGTGTGTGTCTGGAGCACGGCAGCTTGTACACTGTTCATGTCATTGTAACGTAGAAATATGTGGTCCAGACACGTAGCACTGTCGTCAGTCACCCTTGTTGGCTTATCAATACACTGTACAAGTCCACCGGCAGTCAAACAGTTTAAGTATTGTTCTGAGAATTGAGTGTCTATCAAAGTGTTAACGTTTATGTCCCCAAGCCAAATGTGAGCGTCTTTTTTATTTAGTCTAGAATAGTAAAGTTGTAACTTGTCAAGGAAGTCAATTAAATTACAGTCAAACGTTCGGTAACAGGCAGTGAGAACAAAGTTTTGGTTTGCAAATGGGAAACACAGTTTAATGCCAAAAACGTCTCCCAATGTTATTTGTTCTGTAGTTACAGTTAGCCGTTTGTTAAAATAAACAATAACTCCATCGTTACGGTTTTGATATCTGTTAGTAGTTACAAAATCAAACCCTTCAATACTCTCCATCCCCTGCCCATCGCCACTATCTGAAAGCCAACACTCGGTTAAAACAATATGTAGTTTTGGCATTTCACTTAAATAACTGAGCATTTCATCGAAGTTCTTGGAATAACTCCTAATATTAGTATGAAAAATTTTTAAGGTGCTGTTTTTATTCCCGTAAAAGTTAGAAAAAGATATGGTATCACTTAACTCTAAACAATTAAATCTAAAAAAGTCATCTTCATCTTCCGCGTTCATAACCTGCACAGACCAACCCGCCCTCATACTTTAGTTATTATTAAAGCCGTTACCAAATAATATAATTAAATTTAACCATACTTTTATAATTGTTGAGAATAACAATGAAAAATTAAAAATCCAAAGGTTTTAACTTGCACACTACGCATGACAGTCTAGTTAAAGTTGCTCAGAAGAAAAAAAGAAAAAAAATAAATAAATAAAAAACACAATAATAATAATTAAATACGTAAAAAAACTAAAATATCTGTTGTATGATACACATATAAGTTCTAGAAAAACTTGCGTCTTATATACAACTATAATTGGTTTGCACTGTTTATATATTAATAATAAAACTTAAAACTAAACAAGGCTTTTTGTTTTAAGAAAATTTAATTAAGCGTTTGCTACTATACGGTACATAATACTAGACATTGTTTAACCCTAGATGTGGCGGTCACTTTTTCCCTCAGTGGCGGGTCGTTTTTGGTGAATTTGGAAGGGTTTTTTATAAAATTCGTAAAAAATAATATATTATAATAAAAGTACTGTTGTGTGGTATCAAACTGTTCACAAGAATGTAGGCTATCAGATAATACATAATTCATAACCTAAAATTTATTTTTTTTTTATGTTATGTAACATATGAAATTTTTTTTAAATTTATGCGGAAAATAGGGGGGGGGACTACCCCCTAAGATCAATGTTGTGATGAGAAAAAAAGAAATGTGAGATTGCCAAAATGTTCTAAATTTTATCTAGTTTCAGGAAATATATAGCTTATATAGGTTTGTAAGTAAAAATATTTTTTTTATAAATTTATAACTGAATTGAATTCAGTTTTACTGAAAAATGGTCACCGCGGTTACTACGACATTCAAAAATATGTAACACAATTTCTATAAACACTAGAGAGTTCTATTATAAACTAAAATTTAGCTTAAGACATGCTCTATTATGGTATGCAAACTTACATTGGTGTCCATGGGTGTAGGCCTGGTGAAATTGCAGGGTTCAGTGGATCTTTCTGAAGTTCGGAAATTTCAAAACATTTTCCGTTCGCGGTAAATCATATATAAAATCCGTAAATATTGAGCTACATCGATGTTTTTATACTCTACGTAATCACCGTAAACTGACGATTCCAACGATATGCTACACGACACCCCTGCACTCTAGCGGCAATATTCGTAAAGTCGTGAATGTTGAAGAAGGAAGCCAAGTGTGGCTTCCTTCTTCAACATTCACGACTTTACGAATATTGCCGCTAGAGTGCAGGGGTGTCGTGTAGCATATCGTTGGAATCGTCTGTTTACGGTGATTACGTAGAGTATAAAAACATCGATGTAGCTCAATATTTACGGATTTTATATATGATTTACCGCGAACGGAAAATGTTTCGAAATTTCGATAAATGCCACTTGGGCGAACGAAAAATGTTTCGAAATTTCGAAGAATGCCACATGGAGGGTTAATAAAATATCTAAATACTGGTTTTACTTAAATGTGTACTTTAATATTATACTTTAAATATTTTAACAGATTACAGTTTTTCACTCAATAAATGGTCTAATTGCATTTATATGAACAACATTATTGAAAATCTTTTAATGAAGAAAAATATCTAGGCTAAGTAATATTGTACTTTGTAATATTTGAATGGTCCTTCATGTCTAATGTACAGGGGGAAACAACGAATATGATCTAATTTAAAATATATATTTTAGCTTTATGAAAGGAAAAAAATAAATAAATAAATAAATAAATAAATAAAAATATAGACTTTAGTTGTTATTAAAGCCGTTACCAAATAATATAATTAACATTTAACCATACTTTTATAAATGTTGAGAATACCAATGAAAAATTAAAAATCCAAAGGTTTTATCTTGCACACTAAACATGACAGTCTAGTTAAAATTGATCAGAAAATAAAAAAATAAAAAAATAATAAATAAATAAAAAACAATAATAATAATAATTAAATACGTAAAAAAAACTAAAATATCTGTTGTATGATACACATATAAGTTCTAGAAAATCTTGCGTCTTATATACAACTAATAATTGGTTTGCACTGTTTATATATTAACAATAAAGCTTAAAACTAAACAAGGCTTTTTGTTTTAAGAAAATTTAGATAAGCGTTTGCTACTATACATAATACTAGACATAAATTAATAAATATCTAAACTTTGGTTTTACTTAAATGTGTTCTTTAATATTTAACTTTAAATATTCTAAAAGATAATAGTTTTTCACTCAATAAATGGTCTAAATGAATTTATATGAACAACATTATTGAAAGTCTTTTAATTAAGACAACATCTAAGCTAAATTAATAGTTAGTAGTAATATTGCAATTTATAATATTTGAATGGTCCTTTATGTCTAATGTACAGGAAGAAACAAGGAATATGATCTAATTTAAAATATATATTTTAGCTTTATGCAAAAAAAATATATATATAGACTTTTAGTTCATTAAAATATATGCGAAAACACTATAAATTGAGCTGAGGGAAAACTTAACAAATATCAAAATGATTTAAAATTACAATTAAAGTTCGCAACAATGTTGGGAAACGAGGCAATGAAAATCTATGTATTATAGTGAGGTCTCAATACTTATTTAATATACCTCTTAGTGTTGTATGATTCTTAAGCTGAAAAAAGGTTAAATATTAAGTGAAAAAAGTTGTTTGCTATTTCGTACTCGTTTAAAAATTGTTGAAACTTAGATTACCTGTTTCTACGTAATGTACCCGTTTCTCAGTAAAAACTGAGTACAACCCTGTATTCAAAGAGCGAAATAAAGAAATAAAAAATAGCCTATTATAAATATTATATAAAGTCTTCCAATTCTTTGTTCTTAGTCTGACAATTAATAAACTGGTCGTAACTTTTCTGAAGTGGCTGAGTTAAGGATTAAGTATAGCTAAGGATAACTATCTTACCAAGTTCTTAATAAGATTGGGTTTTGTATGAAGGAATTATCTTACTTAAACTACGAATGTTTTCGTTGCTAACGAAGAGTGCATCATTAACTGATGTCATCTTTTCTGATGCTGTTGCTATTTTTACGCCCGCTCACGGTTATTCTGAAGGAAGTTCCGCTTCTACCATTGTTAACAATAAAGTCCTGCTCTTTAGGGACATTTAGATATTAAATCTATGAATCCTTCAATATTTCAAGGACCTCCTTGTAAAACGGATAATTTACAGAGATACAGCACTGGCAGGCTTTTCCAATGTCAATATTTTTTAAAAAGCTGATCAATGGAGAAGCCACTAACAGGGACTGGTTGGAAAGGAAAATTAGTTAATATTCCAGTACTTTTTCTGTTTTAAAGAGGATAAAAATTTTTTAAACTTGTAATAATATTTAACATTCATATTTCATAACGCACATTGTAAAACTGTAACAATTGTTAATTGTTGCATTATAATTAAATTAGAAAATTGTATTTAGAAAATGTTAAATTTTGTAAGAACTGAGAGGTTTAGGAGTTCATTTTGTTTTCCAAAAGTTTTCGATATACATTCTCCAAGTTTTGAGAACAATTCAGAATCTTCCTCTTTCAAATAAAAAAGTAGTTTTCCCATATAAAATAGTTAAATGACCAGTATTTTCACGTTTGTTAATTTCCTGTCAATTTCATGCGACATGTTTTCTGAAGGCAACATGTTTGGTGAGCCCTATCTGTTCAGATGTCCTGGTTTAGAGGGTTATAATTGGTTGGTTTAGCTTCTAGAGTTAAGTGGGGGTAAGTCCGTTGGGGGAAGCGTGCGGCCGTTTCGGGCAGTTTTGCAATAACTTTTTGAGTGTGACCACGTTCGATCCGCTTTCGAGTACTCGGCGAATTGTACCGTTTCGGTGTTTTTTACCGTTGCGGCAATTTTTCTGTAGTTCCCGTGTGAGTGATTGTTTGAATGCCGGTCGAGCTTTGTTGTGGTCAATTTTGGATTCGAAACCTCCAGGCTTCAGGACAGCTACGTAAGTAATTTTTACAAGTTTTCTTTAGTTAGAGATTTTCAGTAGGGTTGTCGTAGATAGGGTAAGATCCACCAAGCATGCGCGATTAAACTTGTTTCTGGATTGAAGTCACTCTTCTAGTGAAACATTTTTTAGAGTGTTTTGATTTTCTTTGTCTTGCGGTTTAAACTTTGTAAGTAAAAGGAAAAATGTTTCAAGTCACTAAAAGCTGGTTATTTCTTTTGGTTCCAGATCTCCCGGAGGCAATTTTAGAAAAATTAGACAATTTTAGAAAATTTAAGAAAAGGCAATTTTAAACAATTTTAGAAAATTTAAGAAAATTCAATTTTAGACAATTTAATACAATTTTGAATTTTTTGATTTAAAGGTTTAAAGAAATTTATTATAAAGTTAAATAAATAAAAAAGGTTCTGGTCTGAAGATATTTAATTTATTACTTTGGAAGAGTTGTTTTAATTTGTTTATGTTCCATTGAGTCAATAAAAGAAGAGATTTTTATTTTCGTTTTTATCATTATTTTAAGAAGAAACCAATATTTTATTTGTTGAAGTTATTTATAAGAAGATAAATAAAGACAAATGTTTATCATTGGAGAGATCTTATTTTAATCTCTCATTTAAGTTTGTTCAACATATCAAAAATAAATAGTAGCTTTAATAAGGCTACAAAACGAAGCAAATCATTTCAGGGTTGTATTTTTAATAGGCTTCCTAATTTCTTATCAAACAACCTTCAAACTCGAGTACACATAATTTCTGAGGTGACAGTCTTTATAGTGGCTTGTGCTACCTCTTTCGATAGCATCAGGAAAGTTAGACTTTAGCACACAAAAAAAAAAAAATTGAAATCTATAATGATTTAAATTTAGTTGAACCATTGGATAATTTATATTATGGTGCACGACATTGGGAGCAGGGTGCCGAGAAGGGGGGGGGGGGGCACTGGTTCAAAAGCCCCAGGCCTGTGAGGTCTTAATTTTGATGTTATGATAGATGTCATTAGCAGAAAGACAAGTAGTAATTATTATAAGAAACATGTATTGTGTGTAAGCTTGCAATTATTTAAGTTTATGGCATTTAAAATGATAGTGGGGAAAAATCATTTTAGAAATATTATTTTTACTTATTTAGAAATATAATATAAATAAATATATATAAATATATATAGTATATAGATTTTAAAAAATACCAAGAAATGTGCTTTTTATCTATTTGTACATCTATATTAACTCTCGTTATGTTGATTAATGTAAACTTACACAGTTATAACTATACATCTATTTAAAAATTATTTTTTTAGTCAATGAAAATTTGGGATTAGGGCCCCCAATCAAGCATGTACCCCAGGCCACCTAATCCCTCTCGGCAGCCCTGGTGCTGCTTAATGAACACCATTGTTTCATGTAAATAAAAACTATAAACCGGCATAATTCCAACTGGTTTGAAATACTCTTTAACTGAGTCCTGCAATCTTAAATGTAACAAATTCTGAGGGCTCTCTTTTTCAATAGCAGAATTCTGTCTAAGTCCCTGTTTGTTGTTGCTCCATAAATGCTTATACCAAAAGCTATATGGCTCTGAACATGTGCAAAATATATTGTCTTAAGAGCATATAAGTTGCACATTTTAGACATTTTATACAATGCATTTAGTCCAGATGGGATCTTTTTCGCAACATGAGAGTCCCAAGTTAAATTATTGGCTATTGTTTCCTAACAATTCAGTTTTATGTACTTCTAGAATGACATTGTTGTCAAATGATATATTAACATCGCTCAGTTTATTACAATGGTTTACAGTTATACACATTAAATTTGTTTTATTCATATTCTAAAGAAGCTTATTACCTGTCAAAAAATATTTATATCCCTAATATTATTTTGTGTCATTAATTCTATTTCATTATTTGAGTGACCAATTATTATTACATTGGCATCATCAGCATATGTAATAATAACAACAAACAAATTTTGTAATGCACATATATTACCTGACATTTTCTGCGATAAACTAGTGATATATACTAGAAATAATAATGGTCCTGATATAGATCTCTGTAGTACTCCTTATTCTTATATCTTGGGCATCGATTTGTACGTAATTAACTGATTATAAAGAATACGAGTTGTTTCCACAAAATAGCTTATGTCTAGCAAATATATATTTATTCTTAAGACGCTGATCGTCAAGATAAGAGTGAGTATGGATTTCGAATGAGTTTGATGAGTGTAGATGAAGGAGTCTAGTCTTTGTTATTATATGAGATTGACTTAGCTCAGAAAGGACTATTTATTAATAGCTCAATAGCCAGGGCAACTATGGGACCTACAGTTTTACGTGGAACCTGAACCACGTAGTGTTGGTCTGATTTTCAGCTAACTGACAAGTCTGACACTGAGTTCTCTCTTCCCTACACAACCTTGACCACCATCCAACATGGACACCCCAGACTTCTCTCGTCGTGTCCACGTCGATGGCTACCATTGAGCGGACTAACTGACAAGGCTGATAGTTAGTTCCCCCCTCTAAACAACATCCGGACACTAACTACCACCCAACGAACACCCACACTTCTCTAGTAGTCTCAAGTTGATGGCAACTATCAGACACAATGTCAGTATTAAGAGGACCGAGGATGAAACTTATCGCCTACAATCTCCCAAACACTTTGTTCCCAAGTAGCTGGGTTACAGCACTGTGCCACCAGTGCCGACGCCGACATATGACTTAAACTAAGATAATTGTCGCCATGTTACCTCAAACATAATAGCTTTGTAATTAGAATGTCATAGGAAACATAATCAAATGCTTTGTTGTGATCCATAACATTTATTTAATAGCCTCACTACCTTTCCTCCTCACTTTATCGAATGTATAACTGTTTCGAAGAAGTCAACTTTGGTTGTAACAACAAATTTTGCAGATCTAGACCCTTGTCATTCATTGTATAAAATTTGCTTATCTCTAAGTAGGAGATTAATCGCTTATGCATTGCCTTTTCATATACTGTTGAGAAACTTGGCAATAACATGATTGTACAGTAGTTTGCCATTTTTCCTGTTTCCCTTTTTTTGTGAATAGACCTAATTTTTGTAATTTTCAGCTTACTTTGGAAAATTCCTTATGTGAATGACGAGTTAATTAAATGTGTTATGGGTGTAACCAAATAGCTACTGACTTGTTTAATGATCGGCATCGAAACATCACCATAACCTGTTGAATATTTATCGTCAAATGCATTAATGGTTTTAGAAAGTTTTTTTCTCAATTAGGTTGGAACAGACAAACTTTAAATTGTCGGGGGGGTTATATCGATAGTGCATGAAGATGTGTTTGTAAAATTCAAATTTGGGTACCATTCTTTATCAAAAGTATAATTTAAATGTTCATTAAACAACTCACAACAGAAATCCGATTGGTCAAAACAAGAACCTAATTAGTCAAAAAAAAAAAAAAAATAAATAAATAAATCTATGCTAGTATAACAAATATTTAACAAAATACATAAATAACTTAAATTTTCTGTGTGTACAGCACTTAGCTCAATACACCACTTATTTATGTTATTTCTCTGAATTGAGTTTCTGACTACAGCAGTGCTCTAAAGCAGAGCTTGAAAATTTAAAAATAAAAAACCTTGCATAAAATAAGAATAAATAAAATACTACAAAACTGTTGTGCCTATTTAGTATAGCTTTAAAAAATTATTTCTTAACATAAACATAATTTCTATATCATACGAATGCTATATTTATTTAACCTTGTTTAAAGTGTTAACATTAAAAGTAATAATATACTAGACTTTTGCTCATTACAACTATTAGAAATACTACAGTACAAGTAAATGTCACACAACACAAATTTATTACAATATAAGCACAAAATGCAATAATATATTACAATACAAGTACAAAATGCACAAACATTATGATGATCGATTTCGGTGAACCACGCTCACCTTCCTCAGACCAGAGGGATTCACAAAAGACGAAGGGGATTTATTTTGTGAATCCCTCTGGTCTGAGGAAGGTGAATAAGGTTCACCGAAATCGATCACCATAATGTATGGTCACCATGATACTTGTATTGTAATATATTTGTGCATTTTGTGCTTATGTTGTGATAAATTTGTGTTGTGGACGTTTACTTGTATTGTATATGTACCAACATGTATTATGCTAATTAAAAAACTATTTAGAAGTATTATAAATATATAGGTTTCAGTTTTGATCACTATTTATTTGAATATGTCTACAGCGTAAGGTTTGCTACAATTTATTGTTTAAACGAATTAAATAAATAAATAAGTAAAAAAGTTTTAATGCATAATTGGAACAATATCCAACATTCATATCACTCATTAATAATAATATGAAGTGATCTTCTGTCACAAAAATAAATCCAATCCACCAAGCCATTTAAGACCTCCCTCAATGACCCTAGCTAACCAATCCCTCCGTAAAACAGCGGAGGGGGCACTCTATAACTATGTGATCCATTGCTTGTACTTATAATTTATTTGAACAGTAAATAGTCTAAAATATTATTAATTGATGTAACGTCGTGACACATTTTTTTCTGAATAAATATTTCAAAAGAGTAATTTAATTTATTTTTTCTGGAAAGTACTGAAAGGAATTAAACAAGATATGCACTGAAATACTGAGTTGTTATAGTGAGTTTTTTGTGTGTTTGTAAATAAAAATGGCTAATGATTTTATTTTGATTTATCTTAATCGAGTACTAAGATTTTAAACATCTACATTTTCAGTGTCGGATTTAAGTTATCAATAATGAGTTGCAATAGATTCATTTCAAGTAACAAATATTAAATAAGTTGATATACAATCCAATATAGTATATTTATTTTTACAACAATTTTTCATTTTTAAGTCTAAGAGTCATTCATCATTAAGAGGCAGTTGAAATCTTCCTTTAATCTACAATAATCCTATATATTTGATAAATCAAATTTTATTAAGGTTATAGTGAACTAAACTGAATGCCAAACCAGCATAGTCTGCTGTTACATTACACTTACAGTGATACTTGATTATTATTGTATTTTATAATAAGTTCAATTGCATTAAATATTATATATTATTTAGCCAAAACAATACAATATTTCAATTAACTGTTCAAATATATTCCCTATAGTCTGCAATCATTTTTGCATGCATAGCTTGTATAATTAATTCTTGACCACATAAGATATGTTATGTATATTTTTACCTACCATGATGACTTGTTATATACTCACTATAGATGTTTTCTTATAACTAGATGTACAGGGTGTATAAATGTCTGGAAACACCCAAATATGTTCTTTATTAATTGAAATAGAAATTACAAACTTTTACAGTCGCGATAAGTATTGGGTGCCTTCCTTTTGGAACATTTTTTTTGTAATTTCACACAAATGGGTGACGTCGTGTTGAGGGTGTCATCGACATTCTTTATAGAATTCGATGATATTAGTAGAATTTTTAAATGGTTTTATTACAAAAAAGTATTTAAATGATGAATTATTTTATTAATTCCTTATAAAAATAAAAAATATTTATGATGTTAGAAAAGTCTTAACAATAACCCTTTAGCATCATTCGGTATCAAAGCAAATGTTTGAGCTGTCAAATGTTAAAAATGAAATTGTTGAACATCAGCAGACTTTCAATCTTCAAAGTGCTCTATTTTCTAATAAAGTGATTCCTTAGATGTACCATTTGTTGCATTCAATTCGGTTCACTGTAACCTTTGAATTGATATATCACAAGGTATGGGATTCCAAAAAGAATATTGACGACCCCTCGACAGGACTCCGCCCTTAGTATGAAATGACCAAACATTGTTCCAAAAAGTAGGTGCCCAATAAATATCAAGATTGTAAAAGTTTTAAATTTCTATTTTGGTTGAGAAAGAAAAGATGTGGTGTTTCTATACACTTTACACACCCTGTAAAAAGTCACAATAAAAATGTATAAAAAATAATAATTGTTGTATATAACATTTATTTTACTGCTTTAGAACTGATTTCTTATTTTAAGTATTATTTACAAATAGAATATTATAAAAAAACATGTTGTGTATAAAATGTATCGTGTCTTACTTAATTTATGCTCTATATAATTATGGATGTGAGAGGAAAAATAATGATTGTGAGAGTGAATGTATGTACATTGTAAAATATTAAAAGTTTGTTAGTTTAGTATATGATTATTATTTGTTTTTTTACATATTTTCTTGTATTTTATAATTTTCTTATATTTTTTTACATTAGGTTAAGTGTAAGAGAAGACCATGAAGCTTATGTTTTTCTTTTTGTAAATATCTCTTTACAAATAAAGACATTTCTTTCTATCTATCTATGGTACGGTATCAGTAAATTTTAAGCAAGTTATTTCATTTAGACTATTTACCATTTCAAGCAACTACGTTCATATACAAAATGATTCTATAAAATTACTAAGTTTATCTGGAGATCAAGAGTTATGTGTCCACATTATTTTTACTTGGCATGTAAATGTAAATATACTGCACTTCATTTCATAGTCAATTTTGTGTCAAATAAGTAAATATTATGTCTCACATTTTTAGACATCAACAACCGTAGAACACAGTTTATTCTCTTCAACTGGGTAGCGATTAATTTTAATAGTAATTATGTTAAATATACAGTAATCATAACCTGTTCGTCAAATAAATATTACATGAATTCAGAGAAAATGTGAGTTTCAATAATTGATAATTTGGTTGGTATTAATGAAGACCTGTATCATGTTTTTGAACTGTTTATATTGTGTTCATTGTTTAAAAAACAAAATCCATTCATTATGTAACTATTATTTTACAAAAATTATTAATATTGAGAAGTTTCATTCATTTTATAGAAAACCAAATTTGTGACAAATTATACTATCTAATTATATATCATGATTGTAACAATATTAAATCTCACAGAACATTTTTTTTTTATATTTATTAGAACGCTAAACCCAATCTCATTACGATTTAATTTAATCATTCTAAGCTTGATTCGTTAGTGTTAACTAAACCAACCAATTGCCAATGCTGCTAGTGGCGTAATGGGTGGGGCTTGCACAACCAGCTCGCGGCCTTCCATCATACTGGTTGTTATTATAATTATTAAATGGATTTACACAGTGGGGGAAGAGTTTCCACTTCTGCCACTCAGTACACTTCACACACACACACCTCGTTCAGTAGGCCGTTTTCTATGTTGCCTGTCTATATTGTTGCAAACAAGCCTCAATATTGAGAGAACCACAATAGTGTAAATTATTAAAATACGTAACAAAACCAATGCCCCTGGCTGTGGCATCGAACAAGATCTTATATACAACACAATGTTTTAGATTTACAAGACAAATTCAAAATTTTTTTTACAGTTTTAAATATACAAGGAAATAAATGAAACAGCAAAACCGTTATTTTACAGTACATTTATGATGAAAAGAGTAATAAAAAACATATTTTTTTCAAACGTCATATATGATACTGATTATACCTGAAAACATTAGAGGAAGGATATGACAGGATTTTTAGAGGGGTGTGTCATTAACCATCTCGTCATGTTGCCTGAGAGATGGAATCGCAGGGTCTCATGGAGGCTATACCTGTCAAATATGCTTTCCTGCTTTACATATATATTGAAACCCGACTACACTTGTAAGGGATTACACCAGTGACCATGCCCTTAGGCTTACCACAGTATTACTCTGTCCATAAACCCACTGTAAATGTGTTTTTGAAATATATGAATATATTTATCATTACAAACAAATGTAAAGTTCCTGGTATCTACACCTTTATAGATCATTTTTAAAGTTTTTACAGTAATTTAATTTATAATTTATAAATAGCAATTAAATCATGAAGTAATACACACCATTAATTATGTTTTATAGCATATTACGTAAGCAAATATATTTAATGAAATGATAACACAAATACTATTTGTTTGGATAATTTTTATAATTTACAGGTATTAAATAATAACTAGTTTATGTAATAAGTGAGTTCTGAAAAACTGTTGATTGTAACTTTAACAAAAAGTTTATATTTATCTAAGCACATTAAGCGAATGTAAATTATCAAACGATTACATTGTGATAGTAGATAAGTATTAAAACCTATTAAAATTTAGGCGAATTTCAATAGTTAGCTGATGATAAAATCTAGTCACCACATATGTCATTGTAATTTACGGTCAAAACTTGTTACAGGTTATAAAGCTACTGTTTTTACATTATTGCTCTATAAATAACATTCGATTAATTAATGTTAAAAATATTAAATAATGCATATTGTGGTATACTTTCCATTGAAATATTTCTAAAACTGTAGTATACAATTTTGTTTATAAAATTCCTTATTTCCAATTACAGAACTGTTTGATAAAATTTGGCACTTTTTAAAAATGTTGGAATAATAAAATAAATTACTTTTAAAGTTAAAGAGATTTACCAACTTAAACATTTTTGTATCTCAAACCATTCATGAGATGGATGGCTGTTATTAGACTTTCAGTACCTAACCATGTTTAGACTGTACAGTTCAAGGAAGTTTAGTTAACGTTACGTGTAAAAACCACAATTATGATACGCAGCCATATCTATGATAAACCATATTTATGATAAGCAGCGGGTTACCAAGAAAAAATTTGGAATTCTCTGTCTTCTTGTTACTATACAACCCTCAATGTAATCGTCCAACCACCATCTTTTGAGACATTATACTCATCTCATATATGAAGTTCTATTTATTTCCTAGCAACAGAAACATTGAGAGTTGCACATACGTGGGGTAAGGATAGCAATCCCCTGCTCCACATATGTGGGGTAGGGATAGCAATCCCCTGCTCCACATATGTGGGGTAAGGATAGCAATCCCCTGCTCCACATACGTGGGGTAAGGATAGCAATCCCCTGCTTCACATATGTGGGGTAGGGATAGCAATCACCTGCTCCACTCACTATAGTACGTGGTATATACAACAGTACAATGATGTGAATAATATCTCACGATAAGTAGCTGAGAATAGTACAGTAACAATTTTATTTGTAATCTTATATCACAATTGAACCTTTTGCATACTCTAATGTTAGATTGTTTGTTTTAACATATGTACTCATAAATGTGATTGGCAGTCTAGATGGAGGATGTACCATTTTGGATTTCTACTACCTCTAAATGCACTTACACCTCAATCTTTGGACGTCCATGCCCTCTAAAGACCATTAAACCTACCCTTTCAATATTCACAACCTCTACATGAGCTTCCCCGCACCTTTGGATATCTATCATTACTGAGAATCCCTTTATGCAGCATTTGGCTGTCCACGACATCTGAAGGAATTTACACTCTCTCTTATTTTGATGTAAATGACCTCTAAAAACCCTCCTACCTGTCTTTTGAATGTCCACAACCTCGAAAGGATCATCCTCCCTTTGGATGTCCACTACTGAGGACTTTTCCAACCTCACCTTGGATGTCCACCCTCTCTAAAAGCACGTCCACTCACCCTCATTTCAATGTCTTTGACCTCTAAAGACCCTTCCATCCACCCTATGAACGTCCATGACCCCTGAAGGCAAGAGCCTAAAGAAAATATTTAGATGCTCTTAAAACCTCTAAAAGCTCTTCCACCCACCCTTTTGATGTTCAAGACCTTTAAATGCCCATGCACCCACTTTTTGGATATCCATGACATTTAAACAGCCCATTATATCTTTTAACACAAATTATTCTGCGAAAAGAATGTATAGTTGTTCCGACTTGTTTTTGAAGTTATACTTCTTTGCGCCCGTTAGACACTTTGGGATGGGATGTTGGTCGAGAAACCGCGTCACGCTGAAAAGTAAGAACAAATTTTTAAGAACTATCGATTAATCGATTGTTAATCGAAGAAATTTAATCGAAGAAATTACTGATAATGATAATATAGGTGTATAATATAATAATGAAGTCACGTATAATATATTGAAGATAAATATATTGAATAATATTGAAAAATGTCTTATATTTCATTTATATATCCTGTCTGTTTGTGTGCGTGAGTGGGTGTATGAGAATGGCCAAAGAAGTATAACTTCCACCGTGTGGTCCGACGCACACCCAATTTGTTTTTATTTTATTTTTATGATTTTATGCATTTCTGAACACAATCACATTTTTTTAAAAGAAAAGTTTATTTACTTATTCTCGAAAGAAACTGTACTACTCTAAAGAACAAAAACATTGACAAAAATTAATTACTGGTTTGTGAATTTTCAATTATTTCCTGTAATATAAAGATTAAATTTTAAATAACTCAGTTTTTAGAAACATCAGAACTTATATATGCTGACTATATATGTTAATATAGCTGTGTAGTATATTGAAACTCTATGGAATTAGATTAAAAACAAATGTATTAAAGGATAAAGCAAGAGGCGCCCCGAAAGGCGAACAACCCGGCCGGAATACTACTAGCCTTTTGCGTTCGCTCGGTCAAAAGACTGTCCTCAAAACATTAGCCACGCACAGTGAAGTATACATATACAGGAAATTTTTAAATTCTGCAGCCAAACATCGGGATTTTGTTCAAGACATGAAAATAAACAAAACTTTTTACTAAACAGTATGGTCTATCTTGCTTCCTTAACCGTGTCTTTGTATTTTAGTATAGTATTTTTTATTAAAAAAAATATCAGGAACCATAAATGCCACAGGTCTTAAGATTTGCTTACTTACTAAAGCTAATAGCACGTAAATGGCTAATTATTTTGTGAAATCGTTTGACAAAAATTTATCTTACGTTTTAAATTTTAAAAAAATCATGAACGCTGACTGAAAAACATTATAAGTATTTTTATGTTTTTTTTATGTGCCACATGATAATTGTTTACACAGTTATATAATTTAATATCCCACTGTTATTTTATAGACACAATTACTTAAACTACGCCTACTAATAAATAGTTTATATAAAAAATTTTTCTTTAAATTAAATTACTTACAGTTACTCTGCTCACTAACTCCACAGTCAACATCGTCGTCTTCCTCTGAATCAGAAGACGTGTCACTATCAAGTCTTATGATGAACTGTTCCATGCCAATATCCCACATATGCTCTTCTTCGATGTATTTTTTCTCCTGGTCCGTAACGTGGCGACATACTTTAGCCCACTGTTCCTCAGAAATGTCAATGAAGGCCTCAGAGGCTAGGTGAATAATGTCATTCATTTTGAATGTAGTATTTTTCTCAGCTACTTTTCCCTTCACGGCAGCCCATATTTTTTCAATTGCGTTAAGTTCCGGGTGATATGGGGGCAAACGCAAAACACTGTGGCCATGTTCTGCCAATAGATCGTCAACTTTGTATTGCTTCTCTTCTCCCTTTCGAACTCTTATAATTTCATAAAGTTCTGGTTTTGTTAATTTAGGGTCAAAGTTGATGTTCCGTTCATTTAACCAGTTAATCATTTCTGATTTAACAGTATTGCTTGTAGGCTGTCTGACACTTGCTGTATTATGGTACGATGCATTATCCAATACAAGAACTGATCTGGGAGGTAGGTTGGGGATAAGCTTATCCTTTAGCCATTTCATGTAGTTCTCGCTGTTCATCTCGTCATGGTAGTCACCGGTTTTTAAGCCAGATTTCCACATCAATAAACCATTTTGAATAAATCCTTTATTCCAACCTGCATGGAGAATAATTAATCTGGATCCCTTTGATACTGGTTTTTTAAGACCTAAATTAGAATTATGTGAATCTATCCAGGACTGTTGCTTCGTGTGTGTGCTATGAATGTAAGTTTCATCTGTAAAAATTATCGGTCTACCTTCTGCTCTATATTGGGTAATTTGTCGTAGATATTTTAATATTAAGAGTTTGATATCATGTCGTTCCACAAGTATTTTTCTGTTATCTTCAGTTGTCTTCCATTTGAATCCCATTTTATGCATGATTCGCCGTAGAGACCTTGCGCTTCCCTTAAAACTAATATTTGCATTTTCAATTTCAGTCATTATTTTTTTTACAGTTACACATGATTTATGCGTTATGTGATAATTATTTATCAAACGCCTCAAGGTATCCAAATCGAACGAACCTAGATCACACACTGGCTTTTTCCTGTTCACTTTTTTAAAGGGTTAAAAAATGCTGGAGGAGTAATTTTTACATCGGAGGAACTTTCTTTCAGAATTCTTTCTACTGATCGCCTGGAAACTTTAGTGGCTTCAACAACTTTATCTATTATTACTGACTTTAATTTATTTCCTTCTTGAATATTACAAAAATAATTATATACATTAAAAACTATTTCCCTACCTTGACTGTGTAGAACAGTTCCTTTGCCACCTAACTTTGGCATGATAATACCTAATAATCGTTATTAATATATATACACTATTATACACTCAATAGAAACTTAATACTAGTAATCATTAATTAACTCAATTTATTCACAGTCAACACAATTGCACTAATCAATAAAAATCACAGTTTACTTTAACAACTAACGGTGGCAATAAACTGACAAATACTTGACCGTACGGAAAGATAGATACCGCCCAACTAAATAAATCTACAATGAGATAAAGGATTCTATGAAACAGCGCCGTAAATACTGCCTTTAGACCCAACCCTCAGTTTCCGGGAATTAAATGTTTGCAGGCACGTTAGTACACAAAAGGCAGGCGAAATGAGTAGTAGCGCGGCTCGCCTTCTGAAATGCCTCTGCCTCTACGTGGAGTAAGGTATTTATATTTACTAATTACACCCTAAAAGACGTTCTTTACTTATTATATGGGTTATTAAATGTTAAAGTTATTTAGCCTTCCTAAATATAGTTAGTTAGTTAGTTTAAGTGGGGATATATAGTTGGTCCAGCCAACCCTTGCAACGAAGCCTAAGGCTTTTTGTGCCAATCCCGGTGCCTAATCGTCGTAAAGCTGGCAATCCTTGACCAAGTCAAGGAGCTTCTTCACTAGATTAGTAATTTCCAACTGTCCCAGAGGTGAGCCTTCGAAAAGTGCTCTTCTTCTGGCACCAAGGGCCTCACACTCCAGGACAATGTGTTCTGCCGACTCTTCGTCCTCCCCACAGAGGCGACAGATGGGATCCTCCGTAAAGAGTCCCACCGTTCTTAGATGCCTCCGGAATTTGCCGAGGCCGGTGATGAGTCCCACCACCAGCTTAACGTGCGGTTTACTCAACCTAAGAAGTGACTGTAAACTTCTGGGAGGGATTCCTGACAAGAACCTTGCCGAGTCTTTGCCCTGGGAACCGCCGCCATCATTCCAGATGTCTGGCTCTGACCCAGTGTTTGATTGCTGTTTTGGCAGCTGCAATCGAAACACCGCAGGCCGGCTCAGGACCAATGAAGGGCTTGAGAGCAACCTCCCTAGCCAAGGCATCGGCCTGCTCGTTGCCTTCTAATCCCCTATGTCCTGGGATCCATTCCAGCAAGACCTGATTTCTTGAACCCAGGATGCTGAGGGACTCCACACATTCCCAGACTAGACCAGACGAGACCTTCCAGGAGTCAAGAGCCCCTAAGGCCGCCTGACTGTCTGAGAGGATGTGGATATGTTTCCCGCAAACCCCTCTCTCGACCGCCTGGGCGGCACATTGAAGGATTGCGGCGACTTCAGCTTGGAAAACGGTGCCATACGCTCCCAGGCTCACGCAAGCGTTGGTCCTAGGGTCGCCAGTATAGACCCCAAATCCAGCTTTGTTGCCCATTCTTGACCCGTCTGTGAACCATACAATTCGGTCGTGAGAAGAAACCGAGCTACGAACACCGTCCCAGTACTCCCTCGACCTGAAATCCACAGTATAGGGTCTAGTGAAAAGATACTTAGTCCCAATGAAGTCAGACTTCATTGAGAGTACCTCATCGTTTACTAGATTGGCCACTGAGTAGTGTCCTGTACAGGACCCCCTCCAGTAGCCAGTTAGCTGAAGCCTATAAGCCGCCGTCCGAGCCTCCCCAATAATGAAGAGATCAAGGGGCGGCAGGTTGAGAAGAACCTCCAGTGCAATAGAAGGTGTCGACCTAAAGGCCCCTGTCATGCACATGCAGGCAAGTCTTTGTAGGCTAGAAAGCCTATCCCGGACAGTTACCTGATTGACCTTAGGCCACCAGATCAAAGCCCCGTAAGTAATTTGTGGTCTGATGACCGCTGTGTAAAGCCAGTGGCAGACATGGGGTGACAGGCCCCATGTGGAGCCCACGCAGCGCCTAGTGGTCACGAAGGACCACTTAGCTCTGCGAATGACTTTATCAAGATGCAAGTTCCATGTCAGTTTCTGATCAAGGATCACTCCCAGATACTTAACCGACGATGAAACAGGCAGAGACACTCCACCAAGGGCCATGCCTCTGAGGGAGCCCTGAACCCTTTTCCTGGTGAAGGGAACTATTACTGTCTTGGAAGGGTTTATTGCAAGCCCTTCTCTTACACACCAGGAGTTCACTGCTTCCAGACTGTCGTTCATGATGTCCGTAACAGTGCCCTGGTACTTGCCACGGACCAGTAGGACGAGATCGTCCGCATAGCCCTGTATGAAAATGCCCTTATCCGTGAGGCTGACTAGGAGATCATCCACCACCAGGTCCCACAGGAGGGGTGATAGAACTCCCCCCTGCGGGCATCCTCGGCTCGCAGAGATCTCCACCACCTCACTTAGAAGGGTTGATTGAATTCTTCTGCCCCGTAACATGTGGTCGACCCACCTACAGATGGTAGGCTCTACACCACGTTGTCCCAGCGCACGAATAATTGACTGATATGAGGTGTTGTTGAATGCCCCCTCAATATCCAAAAAGGCTCCTAGAGCAATTTCTTTGTTCTCCAGGGAATGTTCAAGGTGACTGACCGAACAATGGAGGGCAGACTCACAAGACTTCCCCGGGAGATACGCATGTTGATTTCGATGTAAAGGGGAGTCTTTAAGCGCCCCTTCTCGAATGTGAAATTCTACGAGTCTCTCCATGGTCTTCACCAGAAACGAGGAAAGACTAATTGGCCTAAAGGATTTGGCGTTTGTGTAGTCGCCACGACCCCGCTTAGGAATAAAAACTACTTTGCTAACCCTCCAGGACTGAGGAATATACCCGAAGGCAAGGCTCGCCCTGAAGATTTCGCAAAGTAGAAAGTGGAGGTTCGGTGGGCCCTTCTGCAACAATGCAGGAAAGACGCCATCGCCTCCTGGGGATATAAATGGGCTGAACTTGTCGATTGCCCATTTAACTTTGGAAACGGTGACTATACGTCTAGCTTGCCTCCAGTCCTCTCGAGTTGCCCTAGGTATAGGGATAGTCTCTTGAGGGCCAGAGACTTCCAGAGCATCGTCAACGAGATTCCCTGGGAAGTGACACTCCAGAAGGAGCTTGAGCGTTTCACCAGGTAAAGTTATCAATTCCCCTGAGCTGGTTCTAAGACTGCCCATGGGGTTGATAGGTTCGCTAGCCAAGATTTTCTGGATTCTGGCTGCCTCTTTGATGGAGTCAATGCCCCTACAAAAGGTTTGCCATGAAGCCTTCTTGGTATCACGAATGGATGAATTGTAGTCGTTAAGAGCTAAACGATACTCTTCGCGACAATTGGCCACCTTAGAGCGATTAAAAAGCATTCTAACGCGCCTTTTCTTAGCTTCCAGGGATTTTGATCACCACCCGATTTTTGATCTAGGCGGTGTGTTTGAAATTGGACAGTTGTCGTGGAAACTTTCAAGGATCGCATCCTGTAAACAGGATGCCGCCTGCTCCAGTTCCACGACAGACCTTATACGTACTCTGCCCCCCGGGACCCAAGCCCGCAACGGCCGAAAGTTCCGCAGCATAGGACTCCCAGTCCGTCCGCCTAGGATTTCGGTGAGGAGTGGAAAAGGCTGACATTTTAGCTTTGATATCAAAACGAATGTGCAGATGATCCGAAAGAGAAGGTTCGTCAGAGACCCGCCAGTTGTCAATTAGGCCTAGAGTGACCGCATTGCAAAGAGTCAGGTCTATGACTTCGGCTCTAACCCTATTCCTAAACGTGGGTTCATTGCCCCGATTTAGAATGAATAGATCGTTAGAAACAATGAAGTTTAATAGGTACTCACCCCTCCTGTTGGAGTCGGTTGATCCCCATGCTTCATGATGGGCATTGGCGTCGCAGCTGACCAGAAGGTGCCGCCCCCCAATGGATTGTTTCTCTACCAGGGCTTCTAGTTCCCTGGAAGGGGGTGGATCCTGAGCATCATAGGGAAGGTACACAGAGCTGACGGTGAACTCCCCATGCCCTTCCTCAGTGCTCAGTGTCATTCTCACTGTCGTGATGTCCCTGGAACAGAACCATAGACGCGATGATGGTATTAAGAAGACCGAGCATAGAAACAGACCTATCACCTACAAACTCCTCAACTCCTACCAGTCACTATTTAAACATTTCTTTACTATATTAAAAATAACTTAAATTTGGTAGGGTCCTTTATTTATATATTTTGTTATTGGTTTTAAAATGATTCATTTATGATTATATAACAGATAAATAGTATATTCTAATATAAAATGTGTTTTGGTAGATCGTAAAAAATGTTAGAATTGTATAATCATAATAATTTATGTGGCCTCGCGTTAAACCAGTAGTGCGTACCAAGATACTTCCATACTTCCATACCATTGCGTACCAAGATACATGTCCTAGCATTATTGGTGGAACAAGAGGAAATTATCTTACCTTTTGCATCGGCCAGTCCTGCGATTCTGCCCTTGTGTAACCAAGGTTCTTGAATCAGGGCCAGGTCGATGTTGTGTGCAGTCATGGACTGACAGAGGGCTGCCGAGGCAGCCTTACTGTGGTGCAGATTGGCTTGAATCACCCTTGGCATTGTCCCTAGCCAGCCAAGTTGGAGTCAGAATCGGAGAGAGACATGTCCCCCCCGACGTTGATTTGGCCCGAGCAATGGAAAACAAGGGCTGGCCAGTGTGGCTGCCCTCTGCTCCCATGCTCGGTTCATTGCCTAAGGACTCAATGCGGTCCTTAGGTGAAGGTTTTGTTGTTTTAGTTTTATCTGGGTCCATAGGATTCCCACGATTAGCTAGGGAAATAAATGGTCTAGCCCCGACAGAGCCCCGCATGCCAGAGTAAGCCTATGGATTTCGGCAGGTGTCCAGAGTCCGCATGGTATAGACTGGTCTACCACCAGCCATTCAGCCCTCGGCCCACGCTGTTCCACCTTGGCTTGGTTGGAAGGTTAGGTAGGATAAGGAATTATTGGGATATGAGTGCTCTCAGCATCGGGATCACACTGAGAGCTGTGGGAAGGTACCCTCCTCCTTACTCATCGGTTATGGTCCTAAATATGATATAAAAAATATTAACTGTTTTGAGATAGAAATAACTCCTTTAAAAAAGAAACACCAATATTCATGAACTACATTGCAGGTTAGCTTGTAAAACATATCAGCCCCTAAAAAGTTGTCCAAGATGCAAACCCTCTTCTTTCTACCCTTCCAGAGGTTTTTGTCATTCACGCACTACTGGTTTAACGCGAGGCCACATAAATTATTATGATTATACAATTCTAACATTTTTTACGATCTACCAAAACACATTTTATATTAGAATATACTATTTATCTGTTATATAATCATAAATGAATCATTTTAAAACCAATAACAAAATATATAAATAAAGGACCCTACCAAATTTAAGTTATTTTTAATATAGTAAAGAAATGTTTAAATAGTGACTGGTAGGAGTTGAGGAGTTTGTAGGTGATAGGTCTGTTTCTATGCTCGGTCTTCTTAATACCATCATCGCGTCTATGGTTGCCATCTATGTGGACACTACAAGAGGAGTCTAGGGAGTTCATGTTGGGTGGTAGTCAAGGTTCACATGTTGTTTAGAGAATAGAAGAGTGTCAGGCTTGTCATTTAGCTGAAAATTAGACCAATACTATGTGGTTTGGATTCCACGTAAAGCTATAGGTCCTTTAGTTTCCCTGGCTATTGGGCTTTAAATAGATAGCTCTTTCAGAGGATCAGTCGACCTTGGTTAGCAACAATGACTACACTCGTTATTGTTATACTTTATGGAACAAAATAACTCTAAATTATCTATGGAAAAAAATAAAGTTGTTGTGAAAGCACAGAAAATAAGGAAACGCTTTCAAAACAAATTTATTTTTTTCATAGATAATTTAATTTTTTTTAGTTACTGTATTCCATAAAGTAAAATTTTTGATCATAATAATTTACTTAATATCGTTAATAACGGAGAAATAATATTGTTCAAATTAGTTACTTTGAAATTCAAATGACCTCTACTCTGAAAAGAATAGACCTCTCGAAGTCCAGTTTGTGACAATTAATTTATATTAAATAGACCTTTAATTTGATACCAAATTCGACCTAGGCTTACATTAAAGATTTTAGTTCAACTCCATGTGGGCTGTCCCCCTGAAAAGATGAAACGTAGCTAATGGCGTCAAAAAGTGTGTTCTTTGTAACAATGATGATGTAGAAGATTTAACTATTACCAGTGAAGTCATAGAAAAGTTGTGAAAGCGTTTCCATATTTTTTTCCACCCCGTATAATACACCCTTTAGTCTGTATAGTATAAATATGAAAACCATGTATGAACTAATTTCATAGAACAGGACAAATTTAACAGAACCCATTTTTTCACAGAATTAAATTTCACTGAAAAAACAACGTCACAAGGCCCATAGGAGAGAAAAGTTCTCAGTCAATGATGCAATGTATCAAAAACACTTCCAACTGACCTTGTAGTTAACAAATTCCAGTAAAAAAGTTTAAATTCTTGCAGCCACTGGATATTACTACTGTTTTGTAATGGCACAGGATCTTTAGGAAAGATATCAGGGATGAGCAAGTCCCTGGACATATCGTAATGACTGCAGAGATAAATGTGAATGCCAAACAAACTGTTTAGTTTTTTTTTTAATTATAAGTAATTGAGATTATAACTGCAATTTATAAAATATGATATGAATTCTGAAAACCTATATATATATATATAAATTTTTAAAAACCTCTAATAAATTAAACATTATTTCATTACATTTATACTGTATTATTCTGCCTATTATTTGTATTTCTTAATTAATCCCATGGCGTTATCCTTCACTCAATTTTATATTGTATAAATAACAATATTATTAGGTACTCCAAGGTGTTCTGTTTTAAGTGTTAAAAAAATGTAGCATGAGTATTTCGTTGTGATAAAATAACTACTTTAAAATGTAAAATGCTGGTAGGTGGTTGGGTCAATTCCATCATACGTGTATAGGTGGGTGGGTCAATGCCACCACACGTGTACAGGTGGGTGGGTCAATACCATCATACGTGTTTAGGTGGGTGGGTCAATACCATCATGCATGTATAGGTAGGTGGGTGGGTCAATACCATCATATTTATATGGATGGGTTAATACTACTGTATGTGTATAGGTGGGGGGGGGGGCAATACCACCATACATGTATAGTTGGGTGGGTCAGTACCATCATGCGTGTATAGGTGGGTGGGTCCGTACCATCTTACGTGTATAGGTGGGTAGGCCAATACTACCGTACGTGTGGTATACATGGGTGGATGGGTCAATACCACCGTATGTGTAGTATAGGTGGGTGGGTAGGTCAATACCACTGTACATGTGGTATAGGTGAGTGGGTGGGTCAATAGCACCTTACATGATAATTAGTGTCCATTTACAATATTAATTTTAAAATTATACTAATCTTTACGTATTATAACTAAATCGACTCATATAATTTGTTATATTCATCTACCTATTCTCAAGAATATTTCTGTTTTTCCAACTTAAGTTAATTTGAGTTTTAGAAAAAAATACCAGGCCCTCCAAGAGCCATCTGTGCTTGCAAACCCTTTTCTCTCTCAATATGACTCGAGATTGCTTTTGGTGTTCACGCACCAGTAGTTTAGTGCAAGGCTTCGTAAAATATATGAATATATTTTGAACATCTGTTACGATTCTCAAGTCACATTTCTTTTTAGAATATATAATTTATTTTTTGTGTCGTATTAAATTAATTATTTTAAAAACGTTCATAGGACAAAGTTACAATTAAAACTACTAACAGTTGTACAATTATATATATATATATATATATATATATATATATATGAATTTTAAACTAATATATATGTAGATGTTTAAATAATGTTTTATGAACATATTAGCCATAATAATTAATATCACATATTATGATACATTATTAAAATATTTATATAGATATATAATATTAAAATAAAAATTATAATAATATCCAAAAGTAAAAAAATAAAACTTACAAAAAGTTAACTCTGTCGGAGGAGGCTGTTCGAATTCCGTCCCTGCTCCTTGTTAGGGAAACATGTTTTTGTACCCTTGATCTTTCATTTGACAAGATTATTTCCTTGTCTTGGGGAAAATAACTCCCTGATAGTAGGGTTTTGAAAGATTGACTCAACGCCAAAGAAAAAGAACTCTTACTAATTTTCTTTGCAGTTCTTTAATTCAATTCTTTCATTCCCTTGCATTCTTACTTTTATTATTTACTACAGGACTATTGTAAAAAGGTGTTCATTCTGTAATTGAAGGGTAATTTATTTTCTGCGCCTCTTATTCCTGTTTATATATGTTTTATTAGGGTCATTAATAAACATAATAAGTACTTAATATGCTCCATTTATGTTTTAAGAGATATCATTTTGATTATGTCAAACAATTGCAAACATACCATTATATGACAGCCTAGATAAAACCTCTCAGAACATATAAATTTTAAAATATTCTAAAAACATAAATGCTATTTATTATAATAATAACAATACTTTGTTATTATTATAATAAATTCAACAATAATATTTTGAAATTTTTCCTTTCAAAATATTATTTCCAATACTGTTAGACACTTCTAGAAAGGTATGGAATGTCCATATTGAGTGGTAATCAGGGACTGGATGTTGTGTTGGCAAGAGAAATAAGTATCAAGCTTGTCTGTTAGCTGATCAATACTAAATGGTTCAGATTCCACGTAAAACTGTAGGTCCCTTGATGCCATAGCTATTCATGGCTCTCTCCAAGAAACAGTCATAGTTAGTAACAATGACTTTACTCATTCATCGGCACTCATCACAATCATTCACTCCTCATATCCGCCCATATCACTATGATCTGCGTCTTAATGATGAATAAATAAATAAATTATATGGTTGTTCCAATGAAAAATCTAATGCAAGTCGGAGCGTATAAATGAGAGATTGTTACGACTAGCTGAGGTTGGAATTGGAGTTGGTGGTTGAAGCCGGTATCAATGCCGAAAGGATGTGTAGAAGATAGCGTAAATAGACCACAACACAATAAAATTCATTTTGATATGAAGTTAAATTAAACAGGAAGTTGGGTCATGGCTGAAGAGAAAGTTGGAATGTTTAAATGGTCGAATAATTTAAATCAAACAATCACATTGTTACAACTTGTCATAGAGTATAAATCCCCTTCACTTAAAGCTTCTAACTGAATAGCTACTAACTATTTAACTCATTTATGTTTGTTTTCTTTTTTACAGTATTAGAGTAGCACAAATAAATTTAATATTTAAAGTATTTACTCTGCACTACAAATATTGTCAGGTAATGTATATTTGTAAATATATAAAAATAACCAATGTCACAAACATGTTATACCACATATTACTTATTTATCCTTTCATGTTCTAATGGTCACAAAAATATTATAGAAAATATATAATCTAAGTTGATTATTGTTTTGTTATATGGAAGAGAATGTTTTTTATTTCAGACATTATTCAATTTAACATAGTTAAAATTGCTGATTTTTGTAATTTTAAATTTTTATCTTAATTGTTTTACTTGCTGGTCCATGTAATATATAAATTCCATATTGTATCTAGGACTGAACATATGAAAAATAAGTCATTTTCAAAATCTTCAAGACACAACAAATTTTAAATTTTCATAAAACATGTATTTCAGAATTAACTCTTTTACTTACACTATCAATATCGGAATTCCTATTCAAATTATTATTAAAGGGCAACTCCAGAGACGTTATTCATATTTGAAATTATATTTTTCATTAAAAACTTTTGTATTAGAAATTTAATTTATTTTAACAAAATATCAATTGAATAGTAGTGATTTTTCAATGATATAAAAGCAAATTCTTTGTTGATAAAATGTCATTAATAATATTTACAGCTTAATTTACATTTTCTGTTATATTATTGATGTTTTTTCCAAATAAAGAAATGCTTACATAATCTGCAAACATGCAAAGATGGTAAGATGATTTGTTCCAAAAGTGTTGTATGATTAATTTAATCCTTCAACATAGTAATTGAACAATATTAATAATAATACTTATCATCATTCAGGTCATGAGAGGCCCCAGTATGGATGATGTGAATGGATGGAGGAAGTTTTTTGACTAATATTTTACTTTCTCCCATATGCGTGAGCATAGAGAAAGTATTGTGATAGTCCAAAAAAAGTTTGTACACGTTGGTCTAAAAATTAATTTTAGGGTTCCCTGAACCCAAAAAAGTGGGGTTTTCAAAAAACAATTTTGGTGTCTGTCCGTACGTGTGTTGTAGATTTTTATTAAATTTTGTATGTAGGTGTATTTAGCCAATATTTCCAGATCATTTTTTCACTTTTTTAAATTTTAGTTTTTATGGCCAAAAAACATATCAAATGGAATTTTCTTAAAAATGGCTGAAACGATTTTGATTAAATTTTCAGAAAATATGTGAATTACAATTTAAAACATTTTAGTAAAACCTGCATGTCTCTAACTTGAATAGTTTTTGAGGTATTGAAAAAAAAGAACAAACATATTTGGGAATCAAACTTGCATGTTAATTTTCAAAGTTCTGATTTTTTAGTGTTTAATATGGGGGAAAGCTTGTTCAAATTTTTCGGAACCTTTTTTCATGTTTATGGGGTAGCTCATACAAGTTTGTGATTTATAGGACATAGATTCCAAAGTGGGATTATGAACCACTTAACCCAGGTGAATATTCTTTATACATAGGTTCAATATGGAATAATAATAGTCCACTTAATATAATCTGCAGAAACATTCATTAAAATCAGCATTATCTTTTATCTAGTAAATGTATTATTATAAATTATTAACCAACATGGACCAGACTCTAAAATTTTTATTTATTGTTTTTCTTTCCTTTATTTTTATTTGTTTTTCTTCAATTATCTATTTCCTTCTTGCGTTAGAGTAAGACAGAATATAATTCACTATTTGCGGTTTTCTGCTTCGTTTTAAATAGTGTTATATTTATTTTAGTTCATTGTACAGACCGGGACATGGTTCTAGGCGTGTAGGGGAGGTAGTGCCAGCGAGATATTGAATATCCCCCACCATACTTCTCCTACATCTATTCTGTACAGCTGTTCAAAATCTTAATAAGGTTTGTTCGATGGTGCTTGTGTTATTGAAATTTAGTGACTTATAATACGTTTTACTTAACAATTGAAAAGATGTTTTTCTTTTAATTCATGATTGAGTTGGTTTGTATTAAATATGAACAATAATTAAATAATGAAAACATACTTCTATAAGAAAAAAAAAAAAAAAACAAAAACAGTTGATTATGTTCTATTCCAGAACACAGTAGGTATTATGACGAGACTGCACAGTAGACTGTGACATCACATGATTCAAATCAGCTGGTTTGATTATTGTACTAAATACTGGTAACTAAATAAACCAATCACATAGAAATATTTTCTAGGTACCGTGTCTGATATGTTTATTTTTTAACATGAATGTACAACTGTCGTTGGAGAGGGAAATACATTGATGGGCTTGCTCGAACCACATGCCCAGAACTATGGACTGGTCAATAGCATATTTTACTTAATGTTATATTAAGTGTAGTTAGTTGTTTTTATTTTATTGTAACATATAATCATTAAATTTCTTAAGGTTTTTTTTTAGTTGGAACCTGCAGTTGAATAATTTATTAAGGCCTATTTTGTATATTTCTTCAAAACCCTTACCTATGTAATTTTCATATTCATGTTGTTCAGTTTGTTTTTTTTCATCTCTTAATAATTAACTATCCAGCTCACATTTGATTGTTATATGATATAATGTATATTGTTATTAAGAAGTAAAGTAGGTGTTCAGTAGTCCTATTTGTAGTTTGGACAGTTAAGCCTCATATTAATTTGAGGTAAAAAAATTTTTTTTTTAATGCTGTCATATAGTTGGGGGAGTTAGTGATAACAATTCAACTCTTAACTCTTGATAATAATCATATCTTTTACAGTACTGAATATCATCGAAAGTCTAAATTACCTAAAATATAAAATTGTTAAAAACTTTATTTTAGACCAGTTTTAGATTACAAAAAAATGATTTCTATCTTCCTCATGTTCATAAAATGTACCAAACGCGTTGACATTTATATGTATGTATCAACTCATTATCTCCAAACTGTTCTAGAAAATGTGGTAAAGATATGACAAAGGTGCCAAATACAAAGGTGAGGAACAAGAGGTCCCCAATAAATGTCATAACATTTTACTGTACATTCAATTGACTCATATATAGTATAATTTGTTATGTATCCAAACATTTAAATGTCCTTTGAAATGTATTTTCCAAAAGTCACAAGCTGAAGTACCAAGTTAATACTCGTCTCACAAGCCAAGAATCGATTTTATTGGAAAAGTTTCCCAAGCTTCGATATGTGTAAAATATTCACTACTTTGAGAGAAGATTCTTTGTTTGTTTCCCTTTGAGTTTGTCATTTGTTTTCAGAATATGCTATAAAACTATTCCTTTATACATGTAAAAACTAGAGTATTATTAAAGATTCTGTCTGATTATAAAAGGTTCTAAAAATTATATTGATATGTAAATTAAATAAATAATACAAATTTTACAATAGGCGTACAAATAAATATATATATATATATATTGGTGAGCAATTCCAGTAAACTATGTTTTCCATCCTCAGACCATTCAGAGGGACTCTCGTGAGGATCCTAGTGGAGGCTTCTTGGATTGATGAATCCACATAGTGCTGTAACCCAACTGTTGGAGATAAAGTGTTGTGGAGATTGTAGGCGATAGATTCTACGCTCATTCCTCTTATATCGACATAGTGTCCACTCAATGGTTGCCATCCGCATAGGTGCTACTAGAGAAGTCTTGGGTGTCCATTTTGGTTGGTAGTCAGGGTTCGGATGATGTGTAGTGAAGATAAATGACTTATTGGCTCGTCATTTATAAGTGTCAGCATAAGTGCACATATTGGCTTGTCAAATAGCTGAAAATCAGACCAACATTACAATGTTCGGATTCCACATAAAGCTGCTGGTCCTGCAGTTTCCAGAGCTACTGGACTATTAAAAAATAGGCCTTTCTAAGGAACAGTTGACCTTTATTAGTAAAAATGATTACACTTGTTCACCTTTCATATTCACACATATCTCTACGATCGGCAACTTAGTAATGAATAATAATGACTAGGATTCAGCAGTTTCTAATATCTATCACACCTAATATGTCAATTAAGAAACTAACTGATGACATGTGATACAATGATCAGTGGTTACCATTATTTTGGATCCAACTTTAAAGAGCCTCTACTTGACATTCAAATCTAAAAATGAATTTAAAATTAGCATTGGATTTATAATGAATCGTACAAATCAGGAAAGTATCCTAAAAAGTGAATATAAGGTTAAACACTTCATTCATGTTTCGAAGCAAATATCAGAGTTGCAGTTATGCGTGTGTGTGCATTTAATGTAAATTCACATTGAATTACTTAGGTTTATGGATTACAATAAATTATTGTTCCTTTTTGTAAAACAAATATCTGCCTTACAGTAAAGATTTATAATTACTGTAACCTAACATCCGCTTTTCAAATCTAATTAAATCAAATATATTTGTTGCACATGATATAATACTGTTTTTGACCATAGTCATAGTTTTATCAGTACGACCCTATATATACAGTATATATATATATTACCGTATACATTTTTGTTATATTACTAAAAAATTGGCTTATACTGTCTAATGTACAATACATAAGACAAACATTTATTTTTTAAGCCTTACAAAACATATTCATCTAGAATGAGCATATAAATGTCGTCTTTATTATTAAATTAATTGTCTTTAAAAAACTATATTAGCAGCTATTTGAACGTTTTTATAGTTGGAGCAAGCTTTATAATAGATACTCCATCCAGTATTTATTATTTTTTTTTCTGTTTGTGAACAGCACTTCTCTTAGAGAGAGCTTGTGTTTGGAAAACATCCTCTACAATATATTTATCATATGGCTTTCATCGGCCAGATAACAAACTTGGTAAAGAGTTTAAAAAATAAGACAAATAAAAACTAACTAAATAAAACAAAATATACAGTACAAATTACTTGTGTCTTAGTGTTTAACAATATTTATCTCCCACCACAGAGTTAAATCCAAGTTTCTCAACTATTCAATACCTGCTTCTCCTATTGAATGAAGACCAGCTTATTCTGCCTGAAAAGAACGCAATGGGTATTCATCAACTCTGTGATCCATAGTTAAAACTCCGACTTTGCAATCACTTGACTGATTATTTGCCATTCCCACTTAAATTTCCAGTAGTTACATCTTCCAACACCTGTGCGAAAGTGATTCAACATAGTACATACCTTAAGAGGAAGGTTCATTCCACCAATGATGGTCATAAGGGCTGACACCAGAAGCTTCTTTCGGCAGTCAAACACATCCCAAGTTAAAGCCCAGTTGGTTTTTGACGAAACTTTGTTTTAGAATAACTGGGAAGCTAGTCAAAGAGGTGGTTTTTCTAGATATAAATCGCCCTGCATGTTGTGGGGTATAAGATATAATATACCCCTGATTATATAATATAATCAGCCCTGCATAATGGGCTGATTCGGAGTAGATAGGATCTTTTGAACTCTCTGAGAAGTGCCTCTTTGAGTCTTAATTGGGAGGAGCACTGGAGGAAGCCATAGTAGAGGGGTTGCAATGAGAGAGGCACTGGTAGCCCTCATCTCCCTGTTCAGTTGTATATCAACCTTTTATTTGTTTATTTATTTTTTTTATTTATTCATAAGACGCCGATCGTCAAGATATGGGCGAATATGGATTTCGAATGAGTGTGATGAGTGTAGATGAGCGAATGTAGTCATTGCTACAAACTAAGGCCGACTATTCCTTAGAAAGTGTCATTAATTAATAGCCCAATGACAAATGAACAGCCAGCCGGTGATTATCAGCTGATCCTTCTCAAAATGTATTATGACTCTGATTGGGATCGAACTGAGAACCTTTAGCACATGAAGCTGGGATTGAACCAACTACGCTACCGACCAATTGTTTTAAAACCAAACCTCTCGTACATGCGTACTGTTCAGCCACAAGGGAGCACAATATTCAGCAGTGGAGTAAACCAGGGTCAAAACAGTATTACGCAGGACTTGTGTGATGGCTCCCTACAATGCTCCAGCAAGTTTTTCCACAATGTTAGCTCTGGTTCTCACTTTAGCTGATGTTTTCTGTAGGTGACTTTTAAAAACAGTAAGATCGATCTAAACTGACTCCCAAGTACTGATCTACTACTACAGTTAAATCTGTTTCTAAGTCAATTTAATTCATTTTATTCATCGAAAGCCGCTTAATTTTAAAACAGGATTCTATTGGATACTATGGTTTTGTGTTAGTATAGGTTAGTGGTCTGTTTTTTAGAATTTATTTTGGTTTCAAACTTTAAATGTTTAGCTTTATCACGTCTGTTCAATAAATATTTCAAACTAAACAACTGTCTTTCATTCTCTTCTAACTAGTTACTGTAATTGTAGACTCTTTGTTATCCTGTAATGTAGTCATTTTTTGTTAGACTGGAAAAGTAAGATTTAACAACAAGTTCAAAAGTAATGTTGCTAGATTATTTGTTTTTATCTTTAAAGACTAATTCAATTAATAGTTATATAATGGATTCTTATATAACTTCTTAAATAATGGGCTTGTTTTTGCTCACAATTATATTATAGAATGGATATCAGTGGAAAGAAGGTAGTAAACTGAACGTGTAAAATCAAAAAAAGAGAAATAAAAACAGTTTTTTAAATCCTACCCTCACTTTTTACGCATATTTAATCTATTCTACGTAGATTTACAGTCTTTAGATGTTATACAAAAATATAATAGCTGTCCCTAACCCCACCGATCTAAATAACAAATCTAGGAAATACTAAGAATTCCCAAAACACCGAACATATTTTTTGTAAAATATTTTAAAGTTTAGATTACGTTATGTTGTTTGGGGAGAACAATGTTCATTTTTTTATTCAGAAGCCAGTTGGAAATAGAATTGTGGAAGAGGATTAAGGTATAATTTAGCCGGTGCTTTCTGTAATAATCCGGTAGACTATCAAACAGGTGTCAATAAACGTTAACCATACGAAAATAAGTTTCGACAGTAAATTTTAGATAGCAAATAAGCTAAGAAGTACAGATTATAAATCACATTTTTGCTACTTAAAAAAAAAGAAACTTTACTGTAGCATTTATGCACAAGTGAGAACATGTTGTTTATCTTCAAATCCTTGACAAGTTACTTAATACTTTGGTACCGTGTTTATAACTCTGTTCTGTAACTGTTAGGAATAAGAAATAACATGTTTATAACAGTTTTTTTTTAAGATTACTTTTTTAATGGCATACAAAATGTTCAACGTATCGCCTGAAGCTGTCAGGCAACTTTATCTGCCATCTTTTAGAAGAATAAGATTGAAGATTTGACTTATAATATAGCATTTACTTCCTTAAAGAGTTTTTTGAGAGCAACCCGAGTAATGTCATGTCACAACTAATCTAGCCCTTTGTTTGTTTAACCTATTTATTTATTGTTATATTGTGTTTTTGAGTATAATTTGACACACTTTATTAAAAGGTAGTTTTCAATGCCCCATCGATCCAGTGAAAGCTGATCAATAATCGTTTTCAAGTAAGTATTTTTTTTTTTTATATATAAAACTCAACTAAAACAAAAGTAATATAATAATACGTTGCTGAATAAAATATTTACATGGAGGTCAAATAACATCTTCCCCTCATTCTTTCCTTACTTTACTTAAGTTGAATCCTGATCATAAAACTCCTTGAAGATAAATCTCAGAATATAACAACGACAGTAGTAAGTATTCAAATGTATCTTACATTTTGTCAGAGATGATCCAAGCAGCGGGTTGTGTAATAAAAACTCAGATCATAAACACACAAACAGCTGAATTCAAAGTCTGTAGGGTCCAACAAACTTTACTGCTATTGCTTGTTCTTTAAGTATCCTCATACTTTTTTGAAAATCTAAGCAACAATGAGCAGTGATTTACTATGTTACATTTATGCCGTACTTAAGTCTTATTTATTCATCAGTAAGATGCCGATCGTAGAGATATGGGCGAATGAGTGTAGATGAACGAGAGTAGTCTGGTTACTAACTTGGTTTGATTATCCATCAGAAAGAGCTACTTATAAATAGCCCAATAGCCAGGGCAACTAAGCGACTTACAGCTTTAAGTGGAATCCAAAACACATACTATTGGTCTGATTTCCACCTAATTGACATGCCTGATATACACTTATCTTTATTATACAACACCCAGACCCTGACTACCAGCCAACACGGAAAATCCAGACTATCTAGTAGTATCCACGTTGATGGCAACCATTGACCGGACACCTTGTCGGTAAGAGAACCGAGCATAGAACCTATTGTCTACAATCTCCACAATACTTAGTCCCTAAGTAAATGGATTTGAGTTCATAGAAAGCAAATAAAGAAAGATACAGAGTGAGAAATATACCAAACAAGTGAAAAATAACACCAAATAAGTGTATATATACCATTTAAGATCATATTGTACAACAGCAACATATTTCACTACGTAACTTCATGTAATTTTTATGTAATGTAAAGTTTATAACTTTAAACTCTCACCATCATCATTATCCATGTATTTCTTGAACATGTAATATGAAAATGCTTCAACTCAAAGAAACGTAGAACATATTATAAATAATATTTTTATAGTGTCAATAACAAAACAATTATTTTAAGTTCATAGCCCAGAGTTAATGTAGAGTTAAATTTTAAATGGCTTGTACTAAAAAAATAATATATTTTGTTAGTACTTTTTTTTAGTATTTTATGGACAACGTTGGACTATATTTCACCTTTATTACCATAATGTAATTCACTGCTGTTCAGTTTTTAATAAATAACCACGATTAAAAGTCTTAACAAATTTTAGTAAATTTTAAGGTTGAAAATGTTTTATAATGTTTTCAAAGTGATAGAGTAATTGAATATAAATAAAATTGAAGTATGAAAAATAACTTATGTAACTAAAAAGCTGATTTGATTTTTATCTTTCAATTCCGACAATCACACAATCTTATTTTAACTCCCTGAACAAAACTGATCGAGAGCTAGGTACATTTTAAATTATTGTACATTTCATTATGTTGAGGCATTTTCATATTGTAATATTAGAACAACTATACAGACTAGAAGAACTACACTACACTTCAATTTACCCTGAATTGTAGAATAATGCTTTATCTGATCGACAAATTGACCGTTCATCCCTAAGGGGGAACTCAACTCCAGTTGTGGTCATCTAGCCTGAGGACGGTGGAAAGTTAGCTCCAACTTCAAGTTACAGCAGTTTGGAAACTTGTACATTGGCATGCCAATCATTCCACTTCCACAAAGCCTTTATTACAAATATTAAACTTTAATAATACATGTTCGGATGCTTCCCAATTTGTAAAAGAGTATGTACGTTTACAATTATTTTGTTTTAACTTCACTCCCAAGTTCACATGGGTGTGCAGGCCTGTGCGTAAACTTTATTCAACAAGTGAAGTACTGACCATTAGCTAAGTGGTGATTCGAACTTTGTACGTTGCCTTGTCTAACGACTAATCACAGCACAGGAAAATCACAAGTGTTCCTAACTAAAAAAATCTATTTTGTAATATTCATGCTCGAGTGAGGAGGAATAGGATTATCTTCCCATCCCTTATTGTCTATATTGTAGTCCTTCTGTAACCATTGGATTGTCTGTCAACAACGCGGAATATATTCAAAATGAATACATTGCATGTTTGAGCATGGATTCAAACAATATATACATAAATTCATCCTAAAACATGTGAAACAGGTATAAATCTACAGAAGTAAGGATAACAGAAGTTTGTTATCGAGGAGGCATTTAAAAAATCATTAAGTTTGTTTATGACAAAAATTATATCATTAGATCATTTCTAAACTTAAAACTGCAGCATTAATACAATGCCATCAATAATTTTTTTGGAAAAGGTATTTTCAGTGTTTACTGTTCACAAGCTTTATCAGTCTTATCAGAAAAAACAACAATATTTGATCATAAATGATTCATCAATTTCCACATAATTTTCTGTTGCTAACTACTCACTACATATGACTGCAAAATATATAAGTTTAAAAAGAAAAATTTAAAAAACAAGAGGAAAAGACGAATCAAAGAATTGAAATTTAATTTACTGTGTCACTAAGTTATCAGTTTGAGCCTTCAACAACCAAAAACAGCTATGAAAACTTTGTGGCCATAAAATGGTATCGTCTCACTCTCGTAATATAGTTTTTTTTTCCTTAACGAATAAACCCCTTTTTGTATCCCCTAAACTTATGTCTGATAATAATGAAGAGATGTCAAGAAGGTTACAAGAATGGTTTCAATTATTTTGCTTCGAAAAATGACTAAGTACAATCTTACCACTGTGAAATAGAAAAATTATTTAAAAGTATATTAAATTTAGGCTTGGCACAATTTACTTCAAATACAGTTTCTTGAAGCACAGGTACTAAACTAAAAATATTTTGTATTTGGTTCTTTTGATTTCTTTAAGTACATAGTCATTGATGCCAGAAAATTGTTCAAATGAAAGTTTAACGAATATTGTAATTTTCTATTAGTATACAAAAATATGTTTGAAAATATTTTTGTAACAGTATCTTTTAAATGAATAATTCTAATTGAGAGTACATTTCTACCAAATATATTGTATTTATAACTTATCTATTATTTATTCCAATTATACTTTATACATGGTTATCAATTACCAGTTCATTTACTGTTGGATACAAATTAAATCTGTTTTGTTGAAAAAATATTGCTTAAATGAATTAGGTAATAAATAATGGATATATAGGATTAGTAAAAAGTTTGGATATAGGGCTTGATATTTTTATTATGAATCGGGCTACAGAATTAAAACTTTACAAATTAAATTGGGAGCTAAAATTAAATTTTTTACTGTTCTCACTCACTCTCTATCTCTGATGGGAGACGGCCCACAAAGAGTTGGTAGATAATTTTAAATGTAAGCATAGGTTGATTTGCACATAATTTTAAACTGGTGATCAAGCAAAGAAGAATGCCGCAAATTGCACTTCGAAAGGATCATTCAATAATAAAAAATAAAAAAATGGTTATGCAATGATTTTTAAATAACCCATAAAATTCTGCTGAAGAATATGGGATTGCTGAAATTAGTTTGATTTGACTACATTTTGAATTGTTCTCAGTGGTTTGTAACCATATAAATATAAAATCACTTATTTAGAATGTTATAAAGACATTTCCTCAAATTGAACGGTATATAACCTTGTCCATACCAGTGACCTCCATATCTAAACCCCACCCTTATCCTAGCATTAGCATTTAACCCAACCGCCCACCCCATACACGTACAGTGGTTTTGGCCCACCCACCCATCCATACACGTACAGTGGTATTGTCCCACCCACCCACCCATACACGGACAGCAGTATAGACCCACCCGCCCACCCATACACGTACAGTGGTATTTTAGAGAGAGAGAGAAGCCGTCCCATTACTTTTAATGTGACATTGGTTGCAACTGTAAGATTCCTCTCTTGATTGTGATTTTATATGTAATGTTACTTTTTTCTTCAAATAAGTCTTAAAATTGCACTGGTTACAACTAAAACACTTCTCTCTGTTATGAGATTTTGTGTGTCTTATTAACTTATTTTTCTTATTAATTTCAGAAGAGCACTGCATAATTTTTACATCCAAATTTGATTTATTTTCCTGCTTATTTTTTTTAAAGCACTCTTGGCAACAGTCAAATTCCTCTGAGACCACTGCTTTGGACATTTTCATAGTTGTATCTTCTAACTTGTCTCCTTCCATATATGTAACCTTTAACAAAGGAAACAAACTTTATCACAAAACCTCTTTCCTTTCATTAGTAATTTTTAACCAGAACAAAATATTGTGCTTAACCCTTAATTGCTCGCACCACGGTCTATTGGACCAGGTCCATTTAATTTTGAAAGTGACTGTAATTTTTATGCGCCCAGACTAATTACAGTCACTTTCCTTTCCTTTCCTTTATTAACTACCCTTTCCTTTCCTTTATTTATAGACAAAAAGCCGACCGCCTAGACATGGGAAAATTGTGGATTTGAAATTATTGTGATGAGTAAAAATGAGCGAATGTAGTAATTATTACAAACTAAGGCCAATCATTCCATAAAATGTGTCATTAATTAACTGTCCGCACAGGTGATGCAGTGCTGTAAGCTAGCTACTTGGAGACAAAGTAATGAAGATATTGTACGCGATAGGTTCTATACTTGGCCCTCTTAATACTGACATGGCGTCCGCTCAGTGGCTACCATCGACGTGGACACTACTAGAGAAGTCTTGAGTGTCCATGTTGGATGGTAGTAAAGGTTCGGATGTTGTAAAGGGAAGAGAACCGAGTGTCAGGCTTGTCAGTTATCTGAAAATCAGACCAACACTACGTGGCTCGGATTCCACGTAAAGCTGTAGATCCCTTGATTACCCTAGCTCTTTCTAAAAATTCTCTTAATAAATAGATCGTAGATATATACAGTAGGTGAATATGAGGGGTGAATCAGTGTGATAAATGTAGATGAACGAGTGCAGTTATTGTTACTATCTGAGTTCGACTTAGCTCAGAAATGACTATTTATTAATATCCCAATAGCCAGGCCTACTATGGGACCTACAGATTTACGTGGAATCCGAACCAATCCAAATCAGTGTTGGTCTGATTTTCAGCTAACTGACAAGACTGGCACTCAGTTCTCTTCCCTACACAACATCTGAACTCTATCCAACATCTGACTACTATCCAGCATGGACACTCCAGACACATCTAGTAGTGTCCAAATCGATGGCAACCATTGAGCGGACTTCATGTTGGTTTAAGATGACCGAGCATGGAGCCTGTCACCTACAATCTCGCAAACACTTTGTCCCTAAGTAGCAGGGTTACGGTACTGCGCCACCAGTGCTGACAATGTTTGTCTACTTTAATATGATAATCCTAAGAGTGTTAATCCAAAGAAAAACATTGAGGGTTTATTAATAATAATTCATTGCAGGCATAGCATCAAAATACTAACATTTTCTAATGATATAGCAATAAAACAACATGGTTTATACAACAATACAGCAATTATTGCAAGATTAAAGTGCAACAATTAGTGTTTTAATAATTTAAATTTTAGGGATAGGGATATTTGTTATTTTTACATTAAAAAAATTAATGTATGTGTAGCAACGTCGTTTTTTAGGACCCCTACACATGACGAGATAAATAAAACATTTAAGTAAAATATTCTTAATTATTAATTTGCAGTCTTAATTATTGCAATAAGTTTCAATTAGTTGCAAATAAGATTTGCCATTATCTACCTCCAATTTATAAAATCTGTGATATTCAAGGTGGGCACAATCTTGGGTATAACTTGGGCTATTATGTTAACTTGTAATCTGAAAGAAATATTGATTCTGTTTTCAACTTACAGTCCTGATACACAGTTATCGAACCCAAAACATGTAACATATGACCACCCAGATGATGTAACATATAACATCATCCAATATAAGCACCCAGACTTCTCCGTTATACTTCGTACTGTAGCGTCAAAGGTTCAAGGTTCGAATCCTCAACTGAGCTAATCGTTAGTACTCTAACCGTTGAATGAATTTTACGCACAGACCTGCGGCCTATTTGAATTGGTCAGTGAAGTTTTTTTTTTTTTGTTTTTTTTATGTAATAAAATAAACGATCAAAGAATAACAAAATAATTTAAGTTTATATTTATTTGAGTAAGGTAGTAACCACGTTGATGGTAAACATTGATTTATTTTTAAAACACATACCTCATGCGACAGATAAAATATTAAATAGTTATTAATTATTCAATCACAAGACGCCGTTCGTCAAGACATGGGTGAATATGAGGGGCGAATGAGTGTGATGAGTGTAGGTGAACGAGTGTAGTCACTGTTACTAACTAAGGTCTACTTTCCTCAGAAAGTACTATTTATTAATGGCCCAATAGCTATGGAAACTAAGCGACCTACAGCTTTACGTGGAATCCGAACCGCGTAGTGTTTTCTGAATTTCAGCCAACTGACAAACCTGACACTCGCTTAACTTTCATTTACAACATCAAAATGTTGACTACCATCCAACATGGACACTCAAATTTTTCTAGTAGTACTTCGATGGCAACCATTGAGCAGAAGCCGTGTTCGTATAAGGAGGACTGAGCATAGAACTTATCGCCTACAATCTTCTCAACACTTTGTCCCCAAGTAGCTGTGTTACAGCACTGCGCCACCAGTGACGACTATTATTAACAACCTAGTCCCTATTTAATCAAACGGTATAGATAAAACAAACTATCTACGACAATGATAGTATCTAATATGCAGCTCAATACTTGTGTCAAGAACGCCCATTCCTACAGATAAGGAGGAGCGTGAACCTGGGAGGCCGCGTAAGGAGCTGGCCAGGCCAGTGCCGCGGTGCCTCTAGTCTGTCCGTCAGTGGAGTACGTTCAGTAGCTGACCCACTACAGCCATAGTGGTTAGATGATCGATAACCAACGTATTCCAAGTACAGTGGTACTAACCCACCCACCCGCCCCTACATGTACAGTGATACTAATTACTACAGTACTAAATGTACTACAGTGTGTACATGCTTAGAAATATTTTATAAGAAGGTTAGGTGTCCTTATGAAATTACATTTTGGCTTAAATGGTTCAGATCTCATGATAAGATGTAGGCCTAGGTCTTGTAGTTTAATTGGCCATTGGTATATTATTAAATGGTCATTATAAAAGTAGGTTAAGGTTAGGTAGTAACAAAGATTACACACCATCATTTACTCTTATTTTGATTATACATTTCTAACCTACTTTTTCGATGTATTCTAATTCATTCTATAAAGAACATAACAAAAATATTAAGTATAATATAACATATAATATCACCGCAAATAATAGTAGATTGATATTTAAAATTATTAAAATTATGGAAGTATCATTATGAATTTTATATCACAAAAAGGTGTCACATAAGTTAATTAATGAGAATTACCGAAGTCACAAATATTTTTATACTCTTCAGAATGATGTTGGCACAACTCGATGGAAGTATCATTATAAATTTTATATTATAAAAAGCCATCGTATAAGTTAATTAATGAGCATGAATAAAGTCCCACATATTTTTTTACTCTTCAGAATGATGTTGGCACAACTGAGTATTGATCGTATATACTTGCAGGGGTATGTGCAGTATAAAACAGAAATGACATATCCCTGCAATATATACTGCAGGGGAAAGTGTCGCTGCGTCTATGAAATCGGACTTATCCCTGCAGACATAGCCCTGCCGGAGCTGCCGGGGTATGTGTCTCTGCGTCTCTAACTGCAGGGATATGTGTTTATACGGAAGTCTATATATATATATATATATATATATATATATATATATATATATATAGGACCACTACCTGTACCCGCTAGCTTCACTGGCCATAATATTGAGTTTGATTTATATCCAATTTACAACAGCTGATGTTAAGTATAATTTACTACTGTGCTCAATTAATTATTTTTAATTTTAAAAGTTTAGCCTACCACAATTTTATTCAATTTGTTTTTATTTAACAGCTGTTAATAAAATAAATCAATCAATTAATGTAGCTGCCATAAGAATACCATGGGAATTTTGGAGGTCACAGGTCTGAGTTCTAAGGTCAGAGAGGGAAATCCTTTCTTAGTGAGCCTCTAGGGGCCAAGATAAACCTATGTACAAAATTTCAAGTCAATTAGACTTAAAGTTTTGGAGAAATAGTGATGAGTGGTAAATAGCTTATATATAATATTAAATTAAAAATTTTCCTATTGAAATCAGTTTGTTCTGTTGGATAAAAAAGTTTGAAAGTCTAGACAAATCTGTGTCTACTTTTAGAGGGCACAAATTACTGTAGTTTACTCTGAATCAGTGAAATGTCTGGTTTCTAGCCATATTTAGCTATGTCCTGTGGACTGGTTATGCATTTGGTGATATTAAATTGTAAATTTCCCGATTAAAATCAGTTTGTTCTTTTAGATAAAAAGTTTCAAAGTCTAGAGAAATCTGTAAGTCTACTTTTAGAGGGCTATATTTGACTCAGAATCAATAAAATATTGTGTTTCTCGCCATGTTTAGCTATGTCCTTTGATCTGGCTATGCATGCTTTAAAACTAAATTGTTAATTTTCCGATTGAAACAGTTTGATCTCCTAGATAACAAATTTTCATAGTGTAGAAAAATCTGTAAGCCTACTTTTAAAGAGCGCAAAGCACGGTAATTGACTCTGAATCAGTGAAATATTGTGTAATGAATTGCCTCCGGACCACTGCCTAACCACTAGAGGTTTATATTACCTTATATTCAGTCAAGTGGCCCAACACGTCGTCACATGGCGACCAGTTTCGACTAACTTATGTAGTCATTCTCAAGCCGAAAATACATAAAATCTTTGAAAAAATTTGAAGACTTATGACGACCTCACAAGAGTATTTATATATTTTTGGTTTGAGAATGACTAAATTAGTTAGCTGAAACCGGTCGACATCTGACAACTTGTTGGCCACTTGACTGAACATAAGGTAATATAAACCTCGAGTAGAAATATTGTGTTTCTAGCCATGTCCTATGACCTGGATATACACTTTAAATTGTATATTTTCCCATTGAATACGGTATGTCCTCCTAGATTACAAAGTTTCACAGTCTAGAAAAATCTGTTAGTCAACTCTTAGAGGCTGAAAATTAACCAATTTGATTTACACGCACAAACTGAAAATCTAGCTCTACTTTAGGATGAAGGAGGTGAGATAGAGGAAAAAGTCATAGGGCCAAAGTTGTAGGTCTTCTCAAATCAGGCACAGAAAATGTTGTTAGTTTTGCTGTAGAACTAACTGTTCATTTAGCTGCTACAGTCCAATTAGAGAAACACTGTTTTTGGCATTTAACATTTTTTGCACTAAAAAGGCTGCCATCTTCCATTTACTATGAATTTTAAAAATTCCTTCTTATTGCACATCTACAACATAAGACCTTTGACTCTACAAAATTTCAGCCTCGTAGGCTTAGTACTTTTTTAGTTACAGCAATGAGTGAATGAGTGAGTGGAATTTACCTTATATAGGTATAGATTTTATAGAATTAATATTTTGCTGGCTCAATAGCTGAGGTTTTCAGACTGCGGAAGGAGGGGTCTAAGGTTAGAACTAAGGCAAGTGTACCATATTTAAAGTATCATGATATTTCCAGATTTCCAGGCAACAAGCTACATTGTCTTATCTTAATATATAAAAATGAGTACCTGAAATTCATTGTCATTCCATCACTTGACAATGGCTTAACAGATTTCCTTTATCTTTATTTTAAAAAGTTTCCTAATTTTTCGTATAATGTTCTTCAGGAAAGAAAAATGAAAAAAAGCAAATTTGAAACACGTGATGTAAATGTTTCTGCAACTTATTTGTATTTAATAATTTAAGAAATTCTCAAATATTCCAATAAAATGCTTTTTTATGTGAGGCCTTTAGCCTACAATGTAGGCATCGTCAGACATCAACTTAAAATTGTAATTTTTTAATTATTTTTTATTTGTATTTCTTTGTATAATCATTTGTTGTGTTTTAATTATTGGCGATAAAGTGGTACTGAAATAGACTTTTGCATTCAGTAAAAAATTAATATACTGTATGAAATGTTTGTAAAAATTAATTTAACATTGAGATATTAACCAACATTTCATAGAGTATATTGATTTTTTACTGAATTCAACGCAATTATGTAACTGCTATTTATAGTATAATCCCGTTCATATCGAAAGGCTTAACAGTTTTAGAGTTTACTCCCAGGAAGGTTTCTAGTTTGGTTTTATTCACATCCCACTCTAGGGCCCTCC